>CM051038.1:4749315-4899315 GCA_027627225.1 Congeria kusceri | reverse complement strand
GTGGGCAATGACTGTGCATCGTATTGCTGTAATACAATACAAGACCAATATGCATGCACCGTATTTCTACTCATGACCTAGTGGGTAATGAGTGTGCATCGTATTGATATAATACAATACAAGACCAATATGCATGCACCGTATTTCAACTCATGACCTCGTATGCAATGAGTTTGCATCGTATTTGCTGTAATACAATACAAGACCAATATGCATTCACCGTATTTCAACTCATGACCTCGTGGGCACTGAGTGTGCATCGTATTGCTGTAATACAATACATGACCAATATGCATTCACCGTATTTCAACTCATGACCTCGTGGGCAATGAGTGTGCATCGTATTGCTGTAATACAATACAAGACCAATATGCATTCACCGTATTTCAACTCATGACCTCGTGGGCACTGAGTATGCATTCACCGTATTTCAACTCATGACCTCGTGGGCAATGACTGTGCATCGTATTGCTGTAATACAATACAAGACCAATATGCATGCACCGTATTTCAACTCATGACCTCGTGGGCACTGAGTGTGCATCGTATTGCTGTAATACAAGTCAAGACCAATATGCATTCACCGTAATGATGTTCCTGTTACTTGCACAGCGGAACTTATAATTTAAGCTACACACTTTAAAGTGAGAGTGAACTTACGCGTCATACCTGATGAATTGTATTTGCGAATGTAGTTCATACCTGTAACATTCAGAAGTAAAGGAACACTGTACAATTATATTACATTCTAAAACCATGCATTATAATTTTCATATTGATTTAACATATCCTGACAAAAAAGGATATAAATAACAATCAATAAATATCCGGCGGAATGTTTCCCATTGAAACTATTCATACAAGCAAATGCAACATATCCTCATTTATATTATTGATTGGTTGTAATGTGATGTTAATAAACTGTCGCAACCTAAGAAAAGCAAGGTACAATTTTTGTCTCGATTTTCAAGAACACCACAATATGATAACAATAATAATAATTTAAAGTATTTATAAAGTGCAATTGATCGTTGTATATAATTTTGAAGTATATTTTTTTGTATTTTGTTTTTAGGAAGATTCCGTCACCACTTGTAAGCATTTGTACAAGCAAGTGAATAGGAAACAGAATTGCATAATACTTTTACTTCAAACAGGTAAGTACTAAGCCTTTAAGCGGTGTGCTAACATTAGACAGGTGATTATAACCGACACATGCTAACATTAGACAGGTGATTATAACCGACACATGCTAACATTAGACAGGTGATTATAACCGACACATGCTAACATTAGACAGGTGATTATAACCGACACATGCTAACATTAGACAGGTGATTATAACCGACACATGCTAACATTAGACAGGTGATTATAACCGACACATGCTAACATTAGACAGGTGATTATAATCGACACATGCTAACATTAGACAGGTGATTATAACCGACACATGCTAACATTAGACAGGTGATTATAACCGACACATGCTAACATTAGACAGGTGATTATAACCGACACATGCTAACATTAGACAGGTGATTATAACCGACACACCAAATTCGTTGATTTTACCTGTAACCGGATACCCTGATTCCCAATTTCGATCTCAAACCAGCAAAAATATTGTTAGCCCAACACGACTCTTTTTACAGTTAATTGTATAATGAGGGATTCTATTGCAGCTGGTGCTTCACATCGTTCATAAATAAACTTGTAATAGTGAATGCGCAGCATGCCCAAAAATCATCTAGAAACGCACATATCTATGAATCACTTTATCATTTAAGGTAAATACAACAAACACGACTCCAGAACACAATCAACAAGTGTATACAGCTATAACTTAGTTCACCTGCGTGAAATCGATACAGGTGAGAAGTAGGAAGATTTAATGCACGCTGTCGTTTCATATTCGCGAAATATGTAGAAATAAAACTATGACAAAGTGCATTACATGTACCCGTTAAAGAAATACCGCTATTGTGAAAGTTGTCCAGACTCGCGAAACATAACGCTTAACATGAATACAGGAGTGTTTAAAATATGAAAGCTGTACAACGGTTAATCTTTATACACGTAGGATTATTTCCATTAAGCCTCAGTCACACATTCCCGATTTTTTTCTGCCGTCCTTGAGCCGATAGCGTCCCAAGTCAAACATATCAAAAGTCGGGACAATATTATGATATTCGGGGCGCGAAAATTTTTATCAAAAGATTGATTTTGTTTCGACAGCGTCACGACAGCGTCTCGACAGAGTCCCGACAGAGTCCCGATTTTTCCGAATGCTATCTGACAGTGTCCCGGCAGTGTTCCAATAGCGTCCCGATAGCATCCAGGCATTCCCGACATTTTTTTGTATCGTAGCGATGTCTGAACGCTATCAGGAGCCATAATCAGGAAGCATTCCTAGTGGACCGGTCAAAGCTCTGTCGATGAATGACAAACACACACAAAGAAACAAGCATGACGCACACGATATATACACCAGACGTGATACATGTATATAAATTTATATGAAATATCGTTCCCATTCCACCGGATATTGCCCGACAACGTCCCGACACCGTTCCGACACCATCCAGACACCGTCCCTAATTTGAATCGATAGAGCCGAATCTATACGGAGTACAGACTCTATACATTTGGCTGAGTCTCCCGAATGTGAAGGGAAAACCTTATATATGCATCCTCCATTTCATACTTGATGGAAAGAAGAGTTTGCTTCCATTCGGAAATATATACTGCATAATCAGAAACCATGACAGATATCGCCTGATCATAAATGTGCCTTATATGTATATATGCATAATATACACCGTTAATTGGCTTGAATGAAGGCAGTTAACAGTCTATAAATGTATTGTAGTGTAGAAAAATTTCCGTTATTCAAAGTTAAGATTAAAGAAAACAATAAAAACTTTCGTGTGATTTAGTTCCTACAAATGCGTCTTGTGTAGGAATCGAGCTTAGGAACATCATAGCATCGCGAACATTACACAATTAATTGTATTGTATGTTGTTTGGATTCAAATGAAGTTTTCAACGTTATATTTGCAATTTTTGCTAAATAAACAAACTACATAAACAGTTGTAAACTAGTGGTGAATATGTACCATACGAATATCACATCTGGACGGTACAGTATCTATTACACAAAATGTGGGTTTAATATGACTGTTGCTGCGTCCATCTTCCTTAGAATAATCACTTTAGAGTAGCGATGGACATAAAACAGTTCTGTAAAATATCTGAACCGTTTAAATAACGATTAATAATAATAATAATTCATATATTCAAAAATATAAATGATTTAAACACCTATACAAAACTGCCTTAACAGGGGGAGATCAATAGTGCTAGTCAACTTGAAAAACTTGCGTAGTGACATCCTTTATATATCATTGTTTTCGAGACCTGGAACTTTTGTTCTGAATATACTGTGTTTTGCGCGATCTTTGTTACCTATGAGACTAGATTTGCTAAAGCTGAACTTATGGAAGTAAGCGTACAATGCAAGATCATTTTGTTATTATACAATGGAATCCTGGAGATTTAATTTACTCGTTTCTACCGATAGTGCTATTTAAATATTTATATATATCTAGTAATGTAAGTGTAAGAAATTATTTCACGTTACTGCACGTACAAGTCCATTATTCGGCAAACCATTTTTTTAAAGATTAAATGACGAATACTCTGACTGTAGTGGTTCAAATTATCTTACCTCCAACTCTATTGTCATTAAAGATTATGCTCCACTAATATAAGAAAACATGTGGGAACAGCAACATGTGTATATTTATTCGATTATTCTAGCCTTTCATCATGACTTTCAATGAGCACTTTGTTGGACAAGTAAGGGGTTTTGAAATACCCTAGATTATAAATAGCCAAACACAAATACTCTGAATGAATGAGTATAATACAAAGAAATCTAATGTTAAAGTTATGGAAACTAAATTGGTATTCGACATATCTACTTTCTTAGAAAATTCGCGTATTTCAATCGAAGTGCATGTTACTAGTATTAAGCCTCAGTCACACATTCCCGATTATGGCTCCCGATAGCGTCCCGACAGCGCTACGATACAAATTATAAAAAGTCGGGAATGTCGGGACTCTGTCGGGCGCTGTCTGGAGCTGTCGGAACGCTGTCGGTACGCTGTCCTAAGAATCGGGAATTATCGGGACATGTTCGGCGTGATCGGCCAAGCACTCCCGACAGTTCAGGTTTTCCCTTAACATTCAGGCGATTTAGCCGAATTTATATAGACGGGATTGTTTTGGGATAGATTCGTCTGTGTCGGTTCTAATTCGGGACGGTGTCGAGACGTTATCGTGACAATATCTTGTGGAACGGGATTAATAATCCATTATAAATTATATAGAAATATCACGTCTGGAGTATTGCTGCAGTCACAAATTCCCGATTATGGCTCCCGACAGCGTCCCAATAGCGCAAAAATACAAATAATCAAACAGTCGGGAAATTCGGAACACTGTCGGGACCTTGTCGGGACACTGTCGGGAAAGTGTCGGATCGCATTCGGAAGAATCGGGACGCTGTAGGGACTCTGTCGAAACGCTGTCTGGACGCTGTCGGGACATATACGATCTTATGATCAAAACTTGAATGTCGAGCCCCTAATCTCAGAATTTAGTCCCGACTTTTGACAAATTTGATTCGGGACGCTGTCGGCTCAAGAACGGCAGTAACAATCGGGAATGTGTGACTGAGGCATTAGGAAAGCATTTATATCCCCAAATAGAAAACAAAGCTGTCAGTAGGCTATGTAACAATTTTAGTTTGAGTATGATTTGACATTACGTACAATTAAAACAGATTTATCATTAAGCTGAAAACCTGTAAATAATTTGCAATGGTTATATTTGCTGGTGATCCAGTTCATCCAAGGAGTGTTGAGAGTCTACTTTATTGTAGGGAGATACGGATAACTGCTATATAAGGGAAGGCCTGTTGTCCATGAGAACTATCAAGCATGACTCGAGTATGATGCTATATTTGATAAATATTTACACATGACATATACGCACGGACGGGTGCGCACGCACCGTGCACACATATTTACACTCGCGTATGAATTATAACGCTCCCCTTCTCATACAGACGAACTATACTCATGTCACATGGGATCGTATTCTATAAACATCTAATGAAAACAAACTATTAAACTAGTATCATTTACTTCAAAACTAACATATTTCATTTACAGGTTTATTCCATGTGTACATAACTCTATTATAAACGATCACCTAACTGTAAAGGAAATCGCAGACATGTCTTTATTACGTAGTTTTAGAAAACAAAAATCGGATACACTCGTTGTTTTGCCCTTTCGGTGATAAATCATGCGTAATCATACCTGACATATTGAATATACAATTACATATTATATCATTACATGCGCAGAGTTTTCTATAGACACAGAAGAACAATCAGCGTTGTTAGACAACCAATAACCAACCCGAAAAAAAAAATTGTTCGGTAACTGTAAAATATTGTTCGCATTGCAATTGCAGAAAATGCTATCAGGTAATGTTAGAATTGAACTAATGTTTGTATTATCGTCGTTTATCGGCTAATAAACGTGGGTCTGTCTTTCTGATGCAGTATATCAAACCACTCGGGCTTACGTTACGTGGTTAAATGCATATGCATCAGAGCTCCAAATCGTTGTTTATTAGACGATTAAACACTCTAAAGCGAAATTTGTTTGTTAAAAAAGGTTTAGTAATGTTTCAGTACTGCTTATACGTATTTCTAGGCAGATTTAGGGCTGGATCAACGTGTTCGACGATACCTATTAATATATCTTACAATGGCACCACCTTTATTTGTACATAAACTTAATACAGTTTCGCTGTTTGATATTTTGTATTATTGTTACAATACTTGATAGTATTTCCATCTGTTCGAAAAGGAGATGATGCATATAACAAATCTACAGCGAGAATTATGTTGTATGAATATGAATATGCAATTACTGCAAGTTTAGACCCCTTTTCAATATGGTTTTTTAGGTTCAATATAGTACTTTAGTTTCGCTTTTAAAATCATAAATGCAAGGTCGGCAGAGCGTGACCTGTAAGTGGCCGTCCTTAGATCCTAGTGTGCAACGTATTTAAGGATATGATTCAATCAGATTAAATCGCATATGAAAGTAGGATGCACTATTGCTTGGTTTGCGCGGATGCGAGACCAGCTGTGTAGCGTAGGAAGAAAATCATTGATCAGAATAGATCGGTTGTTTTGTCGTGAGATCGAATCAAGACCAGCTGTGTATCGTAGGAAGAAAATCATTGATCAGAATAGAGCGATTTGTTTTGTCGTGAACTCGAATCCAGACCTACTGGAATATTTAATAAGGAAGTGTTTAATGTGATGTATATGTTCTCTCATATTTCATTAATACCATGTATATGCATATTCAATATTACAACTGACATACATTTTATATATGAGTATGTTCTTCTATGTAAGACCGTTGTTTGGTATTTTTCTTAAATGCTGTCGATATGAACCTTTAAAGTATCAAACGAAAATTGCAAACATTTCTATGCAAGTGAAGAGTATAAAGTGTAACGAAACATGGGCTTCACACGTATATTGTTGTACGAAATGTGACGACTTCATGTGAGATTATAGGCTACACACGTATATTGTTGTACGAAATGTGACGACTTCATGTGAGATTATAGGCTACACACGTATATTGTTGTACGAAATGTGACGACTTCATGTGAGATTATAGGCTACACACGTATATTGCTGTACGAAATGTGACGACTTCATGTGAGATTATAGGCTACACACGTATATTGTTGTACGAAATGTGACGACTTCATGTGAGATTATAGATTTAAACAAATGTGCGTTAACATTGAAACTGAACACACGAGTTTGATTTTGTTTTGAATATATGAAATGCAGTCAAAAACAACAGGCACTGTACCATGAACCACTACCGTAGTTGTATAAATAGCTCTTGTATAACGTCACCCTGCTTAAATATCACAATGCGACTAAAGCCTAGATTGACTATTGTGGAGACACGCAAGACACCAATTTATATTTTCATTTTGTTTTATATTACTGACGTAACATTTAAAAAATGTCTACCTGACATTAAAGTAACTAAGTGCAGTAGGTATCCCATGTAAAATATTAAATTATACAATTGTCATCAAATTCTTTATACGAAGGAAACGTGATGAAACATTTTGAATTCTAAAAATACGTTACGTTTGAAAGCAGTAACTTGTAGCCAACGCAGTTTGAACAACCCGATTCGAGAAGGCTGCATTATTATTAACGTCCGCGACACCCATGTTAAATTCCGAAACAAAAATCACGTGATCATTGTTAACATCAGAATATTTATATACTGAACACAGGTTAATCAAAATAGTGTTCATTTTGCTTAAATTTCATGTCTATACTTACATTTCTCAAATATGTAAATATGATACTAGAAAATAAATTGAATATTCCATTTCATCCACATGGGGATGAAGCAACTTTAAACGATAGTAGTTAATGCATTGATGCAGGGGAGACGACCGTGAGACGTTTGCGATCATATTTCCTGCAGCGGTTGCTTCCCTTGGTCAACGGACAGCCCAATAGTTGTGTATCCATTGCATGATCGACTTACATGTAGTTGTATATTGAACTGAATAATTGGCTTTTCTTAGTCTAACAGTGAAGTAAAACGCATTGCTTAAAATGTTTAACATTTAGACAAATCAAAATTTGAATAATTGTTACGACACTACCTTTCTCTAGCAAAATAGACGAATTGAAAACTCTGTTTAAGTATTTTTACATGATGTAAAGAGCATTGTGTTATAATCAAACCATAACTAGTAATAATAATATTAATAGTTGTAGCATATTTTTACCGAAATATGTTAGTTATTAAATAATTAACAGATTGAGGTGAAAGTGTGGTACAAGTGTTTTATACCATATTTACTGATCACATTACAACTTCCACGATTCCCATTAATTAACAGATTGAGGTGAAAGTGTGGTACAAGTGTTTTATACCATATTTACTGATCACATTACAACTTCCACGATTCCCATCTCAAATCTAAAGGATCTGACACTTTTTGTTATTTCATACTGTATTTTATTCAAACGAGTTCAGGAATTGTGTTAGTAAGCGAGCTTACTAACGAATTTCCTGGACGAGTTTAACACAATATGGTATAAAATGACAACGAGTGTCAGATCTTCTTATCACATGCTTTTAAACGAAAAAAGACTTTATATATGTTGATAAATTAATCCTAAAAGCTGTGTACTGACGTGACGTCATTTCGTGTTGACGACGTCATTTCACTAAAATAACATCATGCGATTGGTCAGTCAAGGATCAGTAGCCAATGAAAACGCCAAAACGTTATCTAACACTACAATTTGCTTAAATTACAAGTATTTATCCTACCCGCATTAGAACTTATGTTTCGCTCGTACCAATAATTCGCCCACACATAAAAACCAGTAAAACAAACAAACAAAAACAGTTTACCGGTCTGGAGTTGATTTGCTTTATTAGTTTGCTTAACTTAACTTAATTGCGGGAATCCGTAGGTAGTCCGTATAAATAATATCATCCATGTATGCACACAATGTATGACTGGCCTTGTCATCGCGCAACGCGGGGGCGACGACATCACGCAAGCGCTCAATTGGTGTAGGCACTGATAGAGTTGTTTTTTCCGTTAGTCTTTGTAAACTCAAATTAAGATGTGGAGGGTATATTGCATTTTTTAACCAAAGGGACGTAACTCGAATAAAATATGCAGCACATTGAAGCAGAAGTAGTCTTTCTTGACAAAATGTTCTTATATAATGTAACTTCGAATGTTTTAAGCATTCACGTACATAGTTTTAAAATGTGTTGCTTGGATGTAGTGAATAAAAGGGGTAGTTTCACAGTTTGGGGTCGGACAAACTTTTCTCTCAAAATGGGACTTTACAATAGGAATGTGTAGAATCTATCAAAATGTTTTGTCTGATAAGTTATTTTGGTTGCAAAACATATTTTGTTTAAAAAATACTAGGGTATGTCTACCAGGTAGCGCTATTTTTTCTCCAAAATAAAAAAGATATTCATCAAATGTGTTGAACAAGCAATATGCTTTTCAACCCTTGATATTTGTGTGAACAGGCAAAAAGTCACTTTTACAAAAACTTGATATTCCGCACAGCCAAAATCTGTGAAACTGCCCCTTGAAAACAAAATTACTTTCATATACTTTAAAGTAATTAATTAGAAGTAATCAATCAAATATTCTTACACATGTTTGTATAAAAACGTTGGATAAATAGTTTCGCTGAAATGAAATAATATCACGAACAGTATTGTGATGCTTTGCAGGTAGAACAATCTAAGTCATTTATATGTGTTTCACAACAATTAAGAAAACAATCTAAGTCATTTATATGTGTTGCACAACAATTAAGAAATTATTTTTGATTCAGAGTTATATACAGGCCAGCGATTTGAAGTTCTGTATGCCGTTTCAACGATAAACGTACGACAAAACTTAAAGGTACGTTAATATTTACAACTTAAATGTGTTTCCAAAAAAAATACGTTCACATATTAAAGTAAATCTACGTCTACTACATCCTTGTCGTAACTCGACGATTATTAAGTAGACTGATGAAGTAAGTTAGAAAACATACAATTGTCCACAAATGAGCCATTGTTTGGATTGGGAACATAATAAATTAATTAAAATTTACAACACTTGCGTATCAAGTTGTTTCAAAAAAGACCATTATTTACTAAACACTTATTCATACAGTTATATTTGAATAATAAAATAACGTATTTTGGAATCATATAATTCTGACATGTTTCTTTTCATTTTAGGGAAAAAAATGTCTCATTAAAAGCTGAATTTCGTATTAGATCTAAAAATAATATGTCAAATTACCGCAGAAGTTTAAATGCACAAAGAAATAAATTCGAAATTATTAGTGTGTGAAAAAATCAACACTTTATTAGCGTCAATTACATAAATATATATATGAAAGTCTAAGAGTCAGCTTTCGTCATGACAATACGCATCTGTTAGACATAATTCCTTAAGTAAGAAATAATTTTCGATTTAGCGTTGTTTATCGCCCAATATAAGGAGTTCTGATGCGTGGGAATTAAATCACGAGGGCGTTAGCCCGAGTGGTTTAATAGCCAAGCAATTTAATGACAAAGAGTTGTCTATTGGTCGATAAACAACGATAATGCAACAATTATTTGGATTCTAACATAATTTGATAACTATTTTTGCAATTGTAATGAGAACTATATTTTACTATGCTCCGCTCAGGATCGAGCCTTCTTTTTGCGTGTTTATTGGGTAGTCTAACACAGATAGTATTGTTCTTTGTCTTTTTGCGTGTTTATTGGGTAGTCTTACAACGATTGTTTTGTTCTTTGTCTATAGAAATGTCTATATAAATGTCTATATAATAATGAAAACTATATTTTACTATACTCCGTTCAGGATCGAGCCTTCTTTTTGCGGGTTTATTGGGTAGTCTTACAACGATAGTTTTGTTCTTTGTCTATATAAATGTCTATATAAATGTCTAAATAAATGTCTATATAAATGTCTATATAATAATGAGAACTATATTTTACTATGCTCCGTTCAGGATCGAGCCTTCTTTTTGCGTGTTTATTGGGTAGACTTACAACGATAGTTTTGTTCTTTGTCTATAGAAAAAATAGCGAGTATCATGTTAGAATAATACATGTAAATCAATTTCCAGTATTTAAACATGTACTATATATATTAAAACCAGAAACATGAATTCATAATAACAATATAAATTCACCGTATCTGGTCATAAAACATTATATCTTACTTCATTTAATATCGACAACAATATTGATCATCAACTTATTTGTGTATATGTAAGCAATGTTTTGACAATAACATGCACATTACAGTACAATATATTCTAATTCAAAAATGATATTTACATGTAATCATAAATATGGAAAATAAATGTGTTCATGCTAAAATGAAAGCAATGATAATTATTATAGTGTACACGTATAAAGAATGGTAATTAGACGGGTATTTGTCACTATCAATTTGTTGGATTGCGCACAAACTCAATGTATCAGGGGAAATAACTTCAAACTGGTATACGTCAGAGTATTTTGGAGTTGCCTATTTTATGCTTACATAAACTCAGCATTTAAATCGGCTCCAGACTGATCTCCAATTCGAAATTACTAGTTAACACACGTGCATTGTTATGTCTTATACCGGTGAAACAGAATTAGGCTTCAATCTAGTTGAGCGGACCCCGACAAGTTCACGTGCTGCCGTACGCATGCGTGAGTTCGTGGGTAAAGCAGTTGCGCGAAAATGTATTAATACTCTGCAAAAGTTGTACCATTCGACAGTGTGTGTGCCTGGAAATTCTTAATGCATGCGATGCGAACTCCTGTTATCCTCTATAGATCCAAAGATATGTGATCAAAGCAATATTCTCCAGAGTCAGATTGCTTGTTGCGAACCTGTCAATTGGGTTCATCAGACACCCTTTTGACTGTTAAAAGCTGCGTGACGGTAGTTTGAGCAATAACTGTTTCTGCTGAATGTAATGACTTTTCTTACTTAAAAATAACTTTATTGTAAAATCGCATTCAATGCCTTATTTTTCAGAAACTCCACACCTGATAACCATTTAATGCATTTTTTAAAACTGAACTTGTTTTTCGATTCAACTGTTTTAGTGTCATAGGCATCCTTATTTGTTTTCGCTACCTTGTTGTTTGCATTCAATTCTTCTGAATAGGAGCACGTAGATCCGGTAACAACACGTCAAATAAATAAAATCACGTGCTCAAAATAAACCAGTCAAACAAGGAACAAACACAGCGATAGTTACATGTTTCGGAAATTGTTGTATTCCATTGTACACTATATAAATGTAATTACATGTATTCATAATTGCTGCTGTGCGACTCTTCTTTATACTGCATACTGCATGCTGTTCCTTATCAACAACGCGAACGTCGCGCTGCGCGCGCATTAATATGGGGGCACGCTAAAGTAGAAGTGTTCACGGACTTGTTGACATGCATCCAAAATCAAAACGCTGACAGCGTAGAAAAGCTGTTGGCGAGAAAAAAAAGCTAAAAGCAAATTAATTATGAGATTATTAAGTAGGTTTAATGAAGTAGGTCACCTGTCTATTAAATAATTGTACAAAACAAATATCAAAACTCATAACTATACACTCTACTTAAATAAATTGGTATGCGCCGGTATTTGACGTCAATCGTCAATCGACTGGTTACGATTGCTCCGCTATATGTACTGAGTCAATACACTGTTGTTAAACTTACGCAATATGATGTAATCCGACGCAATTAACCAGTAAACAGCACAAACATATACACGTTCATACCATGTGAGTAGACATAACATGAATTCACTTTTATATGTGGGCAAAGTGGATTATTATTTGTGTTTATCAGTGTTTAAGTCGGATATATTTATTGTCATCTATTCATAGAAAGTAGCATCGATAACAGGAAGCCTCTCTGATTAGCGAGCGAAGCGCAGTAATTTATCGATTTACTGGTAGCCTGCTGAGTAAAGAAGTAGTTCTCTCTTGACCGATTTCTGAATACAACTACTAAATGATGTTGGCTGCGCCAGCAGTCTAAAAAACGTCCATTGTTATGGTTTCATGTAAACTGCCATTCGGTCAAATTCGAGAAAACCCACTTTTTAACTTTTATAACTGCGTATTGTTATGATTTTTTATAATTATTATGATAATAATAATTATTATTATATTGAAATTGATAATGATACTGATGATGATCGTGGTGGTGGTGGTGGTGATGATGATGATGATGATAATGATGATGATGATGATCATCATCATCATCATTGGAGTCTTCCTCGTAGTTGTGACACGCCTACTTAGTATCAGCATTCCTGGCCGCATATTATATGTTCATTGCAAATGACAGTAGCTTGAAATTAATAAATAATATCTTTATTCTGCTCAAATCAATGTAACGTTTAATATATTAAATATTTTAGATGACCCTACACACTTTGCAATTAAATATTGAATACAGAATGTTTAGTTGCTCTTTACGTTTAATAAGCCTTGTGTAAACTATTTTAAACCTGTAAATCGGAGACGAGAGATCGTCCTTAAACGCACTGTATTCCTAAGACCAATAACGCAGTTATGTCCCTGCACGCGAAGTGCCAGGTTATTTGAAATGCAAACTACACTTGTTCACTTCTTCGTTTTTCTGTTTCATTTTAAATTTATTGAAAGAAGAAAGGTTTTGAAATTAAGCGAAGTTACATGTATGTTAAAAAAACGGATAGCATAAAAAGGTGTTGGTACTCAACCTCTGTGGACGATTGTCAGTGGTGCCCAAACGATCTCTCATGTACATTGCATTCAAATCGAATTTACTACTACTACTAGTTTACCCGCGCCGGTCAAACTTGTTATCGATGACCACTGTTTGTTGATGAAAATGATGATGAAAGTTCGTCAAATATTTGAAGAACAAAACGGTTTTATGTAATCATGCTTCCATATAAATTCAAAGTAGAGCTTTTTTTTCAAATGCTAAATTGTAGTCCTACCGTCGATACGCCCTGTAAACTGCCTTTTAGTTTTATTCA
This sequence comes from Congeria kusceri, assembly GCA_027627225.1. Classification (NCBI taxonomy): domain Eukaryota; kingdom Metazoa; phylum Mollusca; class Bivalvia; order Myida; family Dreissenidae; genus Congeria; species Congeria kusceri. Next base: position 4,885,587 of record CM051038.1, on the reverse strand, counting down.
CTTTTAAGTGCATCATTGTTACAATGTGTTACGTTTTGCGTATTTCCTCTTATACAAACGAACGTTTCTAATCTAAAACTTAAGGAATTTGAATATGATTTTTGAAGTAAACTGTGAAATGATAATACCATAACATCCGAGGAGAGATTAAACTGGTTTCGAGCATCGATCGATTTTAAATCCCTGCCATTATGAAATTCCACGTGACCATACTCAGATCAAATGACGCGATTTACAATCGTGGATAAGCAGAAAGAAACACGTGGAGACCGTGAAATCCTTGCGTTGTTATGATGATTTTTTAAAAATATCCTTTTCTGTTTTTCATGTTTACTCGTACTATATATACCTGAATCAATAATGCAACATTTCTGTGGGAGTATTATAAAATAAAAATGTTATAAAAAGAAATGTTCAACCTCCTCACATTGGTCTCTCCTAAAAATCTGCAAGTTTTCAACACTTGGTGGTAATATCCAGGCAGCGGTTACTTCCCCCTTGGTACTCTGCAGTAACCACGGCAACCAATGAAAAAGTATCAAGGGGGGAAGTAACCGCTGCGAAGAGTGTGAATAATACCAGTCACAACACTAAGGAAGGAATGCATATATTAATCTGCAAAAACGTATGGGTGGAGGCTTATGTTTGAAAAAAATACTGGAATATTTGCAGAAAGTGTACAATAAATTCCACGTGCGTAAACGCGCTCTAGCAAAATCGTAGTAAGCAAATCATTTCAGTGACCGTATCCACAGAGCTTATTATAAAGACTACGCATTGTGTCCACCAGGTGTCGCTTCTCGCAACTTAACTGTGTGATTTGGTGCTGTGCATGATTGGTAAGCACTATATTCATATGGTGCCAACTCATATGGTGCCAACTCAAGCTTTAGACGCTTCCCTTTACATTAGCAAAATCGTCATACAGTCTTGTAGGACGTAACTTGGTGGAGGTACTCAATCTGTGTATCATTTAATTCAATTTGAAGATATAATCCGCCGTAGTTTTCAATAATAAAGTTTTTATTTCTATTTGCTCAGTTGTAAATAGTGTTCGAAAGTGAAAGTATAAACTGCATGTCAACGCAAGTAAAACGCATTTTATTGCTCGAACAGGTATACACACAATGCTTTGAGTGTTTGAAAATAATAATAATGATTATATAGTTATGAAAGTTAAACATGGTTTTAATAAGAATATACGGAAATTGTGCTTGTTTGGAAATTATGTAATTCCTCCGCGGACTATATCTTAGTGTATGCACATTTAGCCGAATATGGATAGTAATCGGTTCCTTGTATAGAGGGCAGTGACGTCACACTCGATGTGTATAATGAAAGACCTGTGTGGTTATCTTCGGCTGAAAAACTGCGCTGTTCTAGCTGTACTGTTTACTGTTCCCGGAAAATTGAGTTTGAAGTTTTATTTGTTTATAACTTTTTCTTTATAAACGGATTTTTACATAGAACGCATCGAACAGTCTGGATATAACAACAACGCGCTTAACTGAGTTAGAACATTGTAGAACTTCTCATAACTGCATTTGTATTTTTTCAACAATTATATAAAGTATACCATTTTAGCTCGAAAAGACGAATCCAGTGAAATAAATATCTCCGTTTGACCCCAAAATCAAGTTAAAACCCCGTGGATCTCAGCCGACAATATGAGTCCTGTACCACATATTGCAACTAAACCACCAATAAAGATACAAAAGGTATATTTTATAATTACATTTACACACAACATACACATTTTGCTTATGTGTCTTAATTTGCGTTCGATGACATGCTATTTTCACTTTATTATGGAAAAACAATACGTGATATTATTTTATTCGTAGATTTGTATCAATAAGTTTACGTAATTCTCTCGTTTGCTATTAATGAAGGAAACGTCACATTGTTTTCTTGTAATTCATTGACGTCACTGAATCGCACGTGCGAATATGCGTTGGAGGTAATAGGCGGAGTATAGATAACAATAGTTTTCTTTCATAAGATTTACAAATAGAATCTTAGATCATGTTAGACTCGGAAAAATTTGTTTCTATGACAATTTGTAGTTATATACTCGTAACTCATGGTAAAGAGTATCGATGCTTTTAATTTCTACACATCGATACTCCTTACCCTGGGTTATTTAATAACAAATTATGATACAAACATATTTTAACATGCTGCTAAGATACTTTAAAGATATTATGTACAAAGCAAGGCTTCTTCCTCTAATATGAGGATATAGCAATCCATTTATTGTTTCCATTTCATAGTTAGTTTACGGAACAGTTTCTGTGTGAATGTTTAATGCAGAATATATCATTACCTTGAATAAGCAAATGAAGCGTATTAAATACGGGTTCACAATCGGGGACATTCCAATGGACTTCCGGCTGCATTTAGACGAATGATTTTATTAAACTAGAAGTAGAATTAAAGTAGGTCTTATCAGATTGTTATTCAGATTTTCCGGAGAGATAATTGTAAATTAATGTTGGAAAGAAACGTAACACGCAGCATCTTAAAGTACCCAAAGCTATACATTGTATTTTGCTCTTTCAAAGAGCACTTAGTTGAGCACCGTTACAGAAGCATGGCTTGCACATTAAATAGGTTGTGCTTAGTTTAGTTTAAAGGGGCTATGTCTACGAAATATTGGTTTCCCATTGCGCTATTAATGGTATTAGATGATGGAAATACTGTATACTAAGACATTTACATTCAATTAAGAATAAACAATGAAATATATAATGAGATATTTGATAAAACAAATCAGCAAAACTGTATTTAAAAAATAAAACCCCAAACGGGTATAGAACTCACGACTTAGAAAAACTAACAGCAGACAGCGATTTTACCAACTGCGCCATTCGACGTTGTAAGGACACATGTGTAAACTATGGATTTACAAAATACTCACAGTTCTGACGTCAAAACGTAAACATGAAAAGGCCCAAACAAACACAACTCATATTATAAATTGATTTTTATATCAGAATGCGAAAACAAATTTCCCATTATATATAACTTATTTTAACCGTTATTATATGGCATTATTAATATATTAATTTCACATTTTTCTAAAGAAATTACCCCTTTGAGTTGACATAGTATCTTTCAACCTATTTATTTTAGTGTACACAATACGGTCTTGCATATACAGGTGATGGGTGGGCTATTGGTAGCACGGGATTGGAGCAGACGGACACTATATCCGTGAAACCACCTCGACCTAGGTAGTTCTTGCGATGCGTGTTTACTAAATTCTCGAACACGTTTAAACCGTGTTCTATTTTAGAAATACTTTTCGATTTATCGTTGCTTATCGGCTAATAGACAACGATTTTGAGTTCTGGTGCATAGGAATTAATAGCAACGCATCAGAACGACAAGTAGTTTTTTTTATTGGCCGATAAATAACGATAATGAGAAAATTATTTCAATTCTAAAATGATCTGACAAATATTTTTGCAGTTGTAATAAGAACTAGATTTTACTATGCCCTGCTCAGAACCGGAATTACGATTTGCGTTGTTTATTGGGTAGTTTAACAACGATAATTCTGTTCTTTGTGTATAGAAAAATAGCGAGTATCATGTTAGAATTATATATATTACTGAAGCACAAAATGGGCACTCCCCATATCGCTTACTGGAAGTTCAAAGAAACGAATACGGTAAAATTAATTACATAATTAATAACTTAATTTTGCTTCTATACTACGAAACGACGTGTATTCGAAATGTTATTTTAAAAGACTTTGTATTTGAAATAGTATTGCTTTATTCTTCTTCTATCTCATTATCATCATCATCATCATCATCATCATCATCATCATCATCATCATCATCATCATCATCATCATCATCATCCGTATTATCATCATCATTGTCCTTATCATCATCATTACCATCATCATCATCATCATCATAATCATCATCATCATTGCCCTTACCATCATCATCATCATCATCATCATAATCATCATTATCATTATCATCATCATCATCATCATCATCGTCGTCATCATCAGTATCATCATCATCATCATCATCATCATTATAATCATCATCAGCATCATCAGCATCATCATCATCATCATCAACATTCGTATTATCATCATCGTCATCATCAGTATTATCATCAACAACATCAACGACATCATCATCATCGTCAGCAGCGACAGTTATTTATGGTCTGTGTCATGAGCTGAAGCGGCGACTCCATACTAGAAGGGGGGTGAGGAAATAAGAAGTAGAAACCAGCTATGAAGGCATTTAAACGCACTAACACACACGTTCATGTCCGGTGGCCGTTTAGGATCACCATATTTGTCATAATCTTACAAATGATTGTGAAACAAAAATCAAGAAAACATGTATCTATATGCTTTTAAATTTAATAAACTTTCTTATAAGTATGTGAATATTCTGAAGTCCCAAATGCAGATACGCACTAGCTATATAACAACCATCTCAACCATTACTGTATATGAACTATATGAATATTCTCAAGTGCCAAATGCAGATACGCACTAGCTATATGGCAACCATCTCAACCATTACTGTATATGAACTATTTGAATATTCTCCAGTCCCAAATGCAGATACGCACTAGCTATATGGCAACCATCTCAACCATTACTGTATATGAACTATTTGAATATTCTCCAGTCCCAAATGCAGATACGCACTAGCTATATGGCAACCATCTCAACCATTACTGTATATGAACTATATGAATATTCTCAAGTGCCAAATGCAGATACGCACTAGCTATATGGCAACCATCTCAACCATTACTGTATATGAACTATTTGAATATTCTCCAGTCCCAAATGCAGATACGCACTAGCTATATGGCAACCATCTCAACCATTACTGTATATGAACTATATGAATATTCTCCAGTCCCAAATGCAGATACGCACTAGCTATATGGCAGCCATCTCAACCATTACTGTATATGAACTATATGAATATTCTACAGTCCCAAATGCAGATACGCACTAGCTATATGGCAACCACCTCAACCATTACTGTACATGAACTATATGAATATTCTCCAGTCCCAAATGCAGATACGCACTAGCTATATGGCAGCCATCTCAACCATTACTGTATATGAACTATATGAATATTCTCCAGTCCCAAATGCAGATACGCACTAGCTATATGGCAACCATCTCAACCATTAATGTATATGAACTATATGAATATTCTCAAGTCCCAAATGCAGATACGCACTAGCTATATGGCAACCATCTCAACCATTACTGTATATGAACTATATGAATATTCTCCAGTCCCAAATGCAGATACGCACTAGCTATATGGCAACCATCTCAACCATTACTGTATATGAACTATATGAATATTCTCCAGTCCCAAATGCAGATACGCACTAGCTATATGGCAGCCATCTCAACCATTACTGTATATGAACTATATGAATATTCTACAGTCCCAAATGCAGATACGCACTAGCTATATGGCAACCACCTCAACCATTACTGTACATGAACTATATGAATATTCTCCAGTCCCAAATGCAGATACGCACTAGCTATATGGCAGCCATCTCAACCATTACTGTATATGAACTATATGAATATTCTCCAGTCCCAAATGCAGATACGCACTAGCTATATGGCAACCATCTCAACCATTAATGTATATGAACTATATGAATATTCTCAAGTCCCAAATGCAGATACGCACTAGCTATATGGCAACCATCTCAACCATTACTGTATATGAACTATATGAATATTCTCCAGTCCCAAATGCAGATACGCACTAGCTATATGGCAACCATCTCAACCATTACTGTATATGAACTATATGAATATTGTCCAGTCCCAAATGCAGATACGCATTAGCTATATGGCAACCATCTCAACCATTACTGTATATGAACTATTTGAATATTCTCAAGTCCCAAATGCAGATACGCACTAGCTATATGGCAACCATCTCAACCATTACTGTATATGAACTATATGAATATTCTCCAGTCCCAAATGCAGATACGCACTAGCTATATGGCAACCATCTCAACCATTACTGTATATGAACTATATGAATATTCTCCAGTCCCAAATGCAGATACGCATTAGCTATATGGCAACCATCTCAACCATAACTGTATATGAACTATGTGAATATTCTCCAGTCCCAAATGCAGATACGCACTAGCTATATGGCAACCATCTCAACCATTACTGTATATGAACTATATGAATATTCTCCAGTCCCAAATGCAGATACGCACTAGCTATATGGCAACCATCTCAACCATTACTGTATATGAACTATATGAATATTCTCCAGTCCCAAATGCAGATACGCACTAGCTATATGGCAACCATCTCAACCATTACTGTATATGAACTATATGAATATTCTCATGTCCCAAATGCAGATACGCACTAGTTATATGGCAACCATCTCAACCATTACTGTATATGATTTATATATGAATATTCTCAAGTCCCAAATGCAGATACGCACTAGCTATATGGCAACCACCTCAACCATTACTGTATATGAACTATATGAATATTCTCAAGTCCCAAATACAGATACGCATTAGCTATATGGCGACCATCTCAACAATTACTGTATACGAACTATATGAATATTTCTCAAGTCCCAAATGCAGATACGCATTAGCTATATGGCAACCATCTCAACCATTACTGTATATGAACTATATGAATATTCTCCAGTCCCAAATGCAGATACGCACTAGCTATATGGCAACCCTCTCAACCATTATTGTATATGAACTATTTGAATATTCTCAAGTCCCAAATGCAGATACGCACTAGCTATATGGCAACCATCTCAACCATAACTGTATATGAACTATATGAATATTCTCCAGTCCCAAATGCAGATACGCACTAGCTATATGGCAACGATCTCAACCATTACTGTATATGAACTGTATGAATATTCTCCAGTCCCAAATGCAGATACGCACTAGCTGTATAGCAACCATCTCAACCATAACTGTATATGAACTATATGAATATTTTCAAGTCCAAATGCAGATACGCACTAGCCATATGGCAACCATCTCAACCATTCTGTATGGCAGCCATCTCAACCATTACTGTATATGAACTATATGAATATTCTTCAGTCCCAAATGCAGATACGCACTAGCTATATGTCAACCATCTCAACCATTACTGTATATGAACTATTTGAATATTCTCCAGCCCCAAATGCAGATACGCACTAGCTATATGGCAACCAACTCAACCATTACTGTATATGAACTATATGAATATTCTCCAGTCCCAAATGCAGATACGCACTAGCTATATGGCAGCCATCTCAACCATTACTGTATATGAACTATATGAATATTCTCCAGTCCCAAATGCAGATACGCACTAGCTATATAACAACCATCTCAACCATTACTGTACATGAACTATATCAATATTCTCAAGTCCCAAATGCAGATACGAACTAGCTATATGGCAACTATCTCAACCATAACTGTATATGAACTATATGAATATTCTCCAGTCCCAAATGCAGATACGCACTAGCTATATGGCAACCATCTCAACCATTACTGTATATGGACTATATGAATATTCTCCAGTCCCAAATGCAGATACGCACTAGCTATATGGCAACCATGTCAACCATTACTGTATATGAACTATGTGAATATTCTCAAGTCCCAAATGCATATACGCACTAGCTATATGGCAACCATCTCAACCATTACTGTATATGAACTATATGAATATTCTCAAGTCCCAAATGCAGATACGCATTAGCTATATGGCAACCATCTCAACCATTACTGTATATGAACTATATGAATATTCTCAAGTCCCAAATGCAGATACGCATTAGCTATATGGCAACCATCTCCACCATTACTGTATATGAACTATGTGAATATTCTCAAGTCCCAAATGCAGATACGCACTAGCTATATGGCAACCATCTCAACCACTACTCTATATGAACTATATGAATATTCTCCAGTCCCAAATGCAGATACGCACAACAATATGGCAACCATCTCAACCATTACTGTATATGAACTATATGAGTATTGTCCAGTCCCAAATGCAGATACGCACTAGCTATATGGCAACCACCTCAACTATTACTGTACATGAACTATATGAATATTCTCCAGTCCCAAATGCAGATACGCACTAGCTATATGGCAGCCATCTCAACCATTACTGTATATGAACTATATGAATATTCTCCAGTCCCAAATGCAGATACGCACTAGCTATATGGCAACCATCTCAACCATTAATGTATATGAACTATATGAATATTCTCAAGTCCCAAATGCAGATACGCACTAGCTATATGGCAACAATCTCAACCATTACTGTATATGAACTATATGAATATTCTCCAGTCCCAAATGCAGATACGCACTAGCTATATGGCAACCATCTCAACCATTACTGTATATGAACTATATGAATATTGTCCAGTCCCAAATGCAGATACGCATTAGCTATATGGTAACCATCTCAACCATTACTGTATATGAACTATTTGAATATTCTCAAGTCCCAAATGCAGATACGCACTAGCTATATGGCAACCATCTCAACCATTACTGTATATGAACTATATGAATATTCTCCAGTCCCAAATGCAGATACGCACTAGCTATATGGCAACCATCTCAACCATTACTGTATATGAACTATATGAATATTCTCCAGTCCCAAATGCAGATACGCATTAGCTATATGGCAACCATCTCAACCATAACTGTATATGAACTATGTGAATATTCTCCAGTCCCAAATGCAGATACGCACTAGCTATATGGCAACCATCTCAACCATTACTGTATATGAACTATATGAATATTCTCCAGTCCCAAATGCAGATACGCACTAGCTATATGGCAACCATCTCAACCGTTACTGTATATGAACTATATGAATATTCTCCAGTCCCAAATGCAGATACGCACTAGCTATATGGCAACCATCTCAACCATTAATGTATATGAACTATATGAATATTCTCATGTCCCAAATGCAGATACGCACTAGTTATATGGCAACCATCTCAACCATTACTGTATATGAACTATATGAATATTCTCAAGTCCCAAATACAGATACGCACTAGCTATATGGCAACCACCTCAACCATTACTGTATATGAACTATATGAATATTCTCAAGTCCCAAATACAGATACGCATTAGCTATATGGCAACCATCTCAACCATTACTGTATACGAACTATATGAATATTTCTCAAGTCCCAAATGCAGATACGCATTAGCTATATGGCAACCATCTCAACCATTACTGTATATGAACTATATGAATATTCTCCAGTCCCAAATGCAGATACGCACTAGCTATATGGCAACCCTCTCAACCATTATTGTATATGAACTATTTGAATATTCTCAAGTCCCAAATGCAGATACGCACTAGCTATATGGCAACCATCTCAACCATAACTGTATATGAACTATATGAATATTCTCCAGTCCCAAATGCAGATACGCACTAGCTATATGGCAACGATCTCAACCATTACTGTATATGAACTGTATGAATATTCTCCAGTCCCAAATGCAGATACGCACTAGCTGTATAGCAACCATCTCAACCATAACTGTATATGAACTATATGAATATTTTCAAGTCCAAATGCAGATACGCACTAGCCATATGGCAACCATCTCAACCATTCTGTATGGCAGCCATCTCAACCATTACTGTATATGAACTATATGAATATTCTTCAGTCCCAAATGCAGATACGCACTAGCTATATGTCAACCATCTCAACCATTACTGTATATGAACTATTTGAATATTCTCCAGCCCCAAATGCAGATACGCACTAGCTATATGGCAACCAACTCAACCATTACTGTATATGAACTATATGAATATTCTCCAGTCCCAAATGCAGATACGCACTAGCTATATGGCAGCCATCTCAACCATTACTGTATATGAACTATATGAATATTCTCCAGTCCCAAATGCAGATACGCACTAGCTATATAACAACCATCTCAACCATTACTGTACATGAACTATATCAATATTCTCAAGTCCCAAATGCAGATACGCACTAGCTATATGGCAACCATGTCAACCATTACTGTATATGAACTATGTGAATATTCTCAAGTCCCAAATGCATATACGCACTAGCTATATGGCAACCATCTCAACCATTACTGTATATGAACTATATGAATATTCTCAAGTCCCAAATGCAGATACGCATTAGCTATATGGCAACCATCTCAACCATTACTGTATATGAACTATATGAATATTCTCAAGTCCCAAATGCAGATACGCATTAGCTATATGGCAACCATCTCCACCATTACTGTATATGAACTATGTGAATATTCTCAAGTCCCAAATGCAGATACGCACTAGCTATATGGCAACCATCTCAACCACTACTCTATATGAACTATATGAATATTCTCCAGTCCCAAATGCAGATACGCACAACAATATGGCAACCATCTCAACCATTACTGTATATGAACTATATGAGTATTGTCCAGTCCCAAATGCAGATACGCACTAGCTATATGGCAACCATCTCCACCATAACTGTATATGAACTATGTGAATATTCTCCAGTCCCAAATGCAGATACGCACTAGCTATATGGCAACCATCTCAACCATTACTGTATATGAACTATTTGAATATTCTCCAGTCCCAAATGCAGATACGCACTAGTTATATGGCAACCATCTCAACCATTACTGTATATGAACTATATGAATATTCTCAAGTCCCAAATGCAGATACGCATTAGCTATATGGCAACCATCTCAACCATTACTGTATATGAACTATTTGAATATTCTCAAGTCCCAAATGCAGATACGCACTAGCTATATGGCAACCATCTCAACCATTACTGTATATGAACTATTTGAATATTCTCAAGTCCCAAATGCAGATACGCACTAGCTATATGGCAACAATCTCAACCATTACTGTATATGAACTATATGAATATTCTCCAGTCCCAAATGCAGATACGCACTAGTTATATGGCAACCATCTCAACCATTACTGTATATGAACTATATGAATATTCTCAAGTCCCAAATGCAGATACGCATTAGCTATATGGCAACCATCTCAACCATTACTGTATATGAACTATTTGAATATTCTCAAGTCCCAAATGCAGATACGCACTAGCTATATGGCAACCATCTCAACCATTACTGTATATGAACTATTTGAATATTCTCAAGTCCCAAATGCAGATACGCACTAGCTATATGGCAACAATCTCAACCATTACTGTATATGAACTATATGAATATTCTCCAGTCCCAAATGCAGATACGCATTAGCTATATAGCAACCATCTCCACCAATACTGTATATGGACTCTATGAATATTCTCAAGTCCCAAATGCAGATACGCACTAGCTATATAGCAACCATCTCAACCATTACTGTATATCAACTATATGAATATTCTCAAGTCCAAAATGAACATACGCACTAGCTATATGGCAACCATCTCAACCATAACTGTATATGAACTATATGAATATTCTCAAAGTCCCAAATGCAGATACGCACTAGCTGTATGGCAACCATCTCAACCATAACTGTATATGAACTATTGGACTCAACACTCTCAGATGTAATTCGTTTACCATTACAGATTATACCGAAGTGCTGTTATCTAATTGTATACTGTATTATTCCGTTTACTAGTATCAGTTCTAACCCAGTAATAGACTTCAAACGCTGAGCCGAATTTATATTTTATGTTTACAAAACTGGTTCTACCCGAATTGTGACACACTGCGGACTATATCGCAGGTAGTGGTTCTATCCGAATTATGAGCTTGAAACACTGCGGACATCATTCCAGGTAGTTGTTCTGCACACTTTTATATTTTTGAACACTGCAGACTTTATTGCTAGTAAAGATTTGACCCGAATTGTGAAATTGAATTATTGCGAACAATATTACAAGTAATGGTTTTACGCGAATTATAATCTTGCATACTGCGGACTGGTTGTACCCGAAATTGGAACGCGGACGCGTTGGAGGCAGTCGGGCAAACTCCAGGCAGGCGTAAGCGGGAAATCTCCATGCTGGCAGAGAAGTTCCAAGCAGGCATGCGAGTTGCAGGCAGGCGGCGGAGTTCCATGAATGTGGGCCAACTCAAGGACGGTGGCCGAGTTCGAGGAAGGTGGGCCAACTCCAGGCAGGCGGCGGAGTTCCAGGAAGATGGGCCAACTCCAGGCAGGCGGCGGAGTTCCAAGCAGGTGGGCCAACTCCAGGACGGTGGCGAATTTTATGTAGGCGGATGGGTTCTAGACAGGCTGGCGAGTTCTAGACAGGCTGAAGAGTTCCCGGCAGGCGGGCGAGTTGCAGGCGGGCGAGATCCAGGTACATGTAGGCGGGCAAATTCCACGATGGTAGGCGGGTTCCAGGCGGTCGGGTCTGGGCCAGCGGACAGTCAGCTAGTGAATGAGAGAATGAATGAGTGAGACAGTGAGTCAGTCAGTTAGGCACTCCATCAGTCGTTTTGTCATTCAGTCATTTGTATGTCACATAAATTTGTTCAGCGAATGCAGAAACCGCATTCGCAAACTTTCGAACACGATATATATAGATTTTAGCAACTTGCTAAACGTTAGTCAATATTTTCGTAATATTAAAGACAATTCTTAGTTTGTTTCTTTAATTAACGCACGAACACTACAAACGTTTTGTCCTAAAAAGACAATGATAGTGTATAGTTATACTGAAACTTTTTATGATATATATTTTTTTTATTTTAGCCGAGATGTTTTTCCCTATTTTGTCTTTTCTAAGATAATTATGTTAAATTTTGGTAGAAAAAAAAAGTTGCCTAAGAAAATGAAATATAATTGTTTGCATAAAAGTTCAATTTGTCATGAAATGTGTCAATTATTACAAAAAGAAAAGGATGTAGTGCAAATATAATAATGTATTTATTAATTAATAATTTAATATAAAACGTGTATTTAAAAGTGAGATAACACTGCTGACACAGAAATATATTTGGAATAGCATGCTATAATAAACACCAATTGCACTGAAATGCTATTTATCAAGAATCTCAGGCGTAATTTACGAACAATCTTAAAATGCTGAATTTTTTGACAAGGAAATGAACTGATTAAATCGTTTAATACACAAATTACAACATAATTATAAGTGTGATAATATTAGGTAATTATTATGCAAATAGTCCAAAGCGTGTTGTCTTAAACATAAGTTATTATTTTGACTTAGTTTTAACTTAAGTTTAGAATAGCTTGCGAAATTTATATACATGTATGTAATTATTTTCAGAGAAAATTTTACAAAGTTTTAAGAGACGTGCAAAGCTGTCTAACATTTTAAGACAACCACGGTAACGGTTATTCTCAAATTATTTCAAGGATATTTGAGGACACTTTTAGGAAAGCTAAGACAGTTCTTAAACTTTAAGAGCATAATGACTAAATCTTAGAATTCTACGATATTTAAGAGAAAGCGTATGCTTTACAATGTTTATGAATATAGACTAAGGAAACGTAACATAATATTAAATTGTTGAACTGTTTACAATGCATGCGATTTAAAACGTTTTGTATATAGAACTTTGTACACTGCCTTTAATTTCGAAGGTCATATGCAGTCTCTTCCGTCTAAAGATGTTATATAATAGGGTCAAATGTAACTGTCTTTACCAAATTGTATAAGACTGAAGTAAAATATGAAATTTGATACAGAGTTAGTAAACAAACAAAATTAATGACGCTTCATGTTAATATAACTTTCACATCCATGTATTCGACCAAACATTTATGTTTTTATTTACAACTCACGTATTCCATGATATAAAGTGGAAGCCTTGAGTACGAGGTCATTTTTTAAACAAAATCACCTAAGACAATAACTAAATAAAAATAAATAGCTTAGATACCATTAACATAGAACATTATTTAAGCTTCAACTCTAAGACAGTTTCAGAATACGTGTCGAGGACTTTATCCCGGCACGTCTAGCTTGTGATAGATATATTCAAAACGCACACTCAATAATATAGTGGCGTGGTCCATTGCTGGGTATTAAGGTGTGTGTTTTTCATGACACTGCGTACCTATTTTTCTTGTGTGTCTTGAAGGCATTGTCCGACATTAGGTTTGTTTTATTCTAGTCAACATTATTACGTAAAGCTATTTCGTAGCTTGCAAACCTGTTTAGTAGATCCGCTTCGTTATTGTTAACACTTCAATTACTTTGGTAATACACTTTCCCGTATTATTTGTTTTCATAACTTTAACCCATATAATTCAGACTGCATTCAGACTACAGTATTTCATAATTATATTACTATATTTAAATGATATTACTCCATTTTTCTTGTGTTCCAAACCATTGTTGATATGTGTAACATGCGGAGTTAACTCGTACAATGTCTGTGGTTACGCTTTGTTCGAGTTACTTCTCTTGTCTTAGCGCACGAGTATGTCTAATGGTGTTAGTCATTATAAACGATGTATTAAATGTTCGTTCCAGATCAAAGGCTTTGTTACTCAAAAAAAAATCAACAACCCTTAAATGGACTCGTGCACAGATTTTTCGTATTTTTGAAAAATTTCATAAAATGTTTTTACTGCAAAAACTACATGATGATAATGATTATGATGCTGATGCTATTGCTGCTGCTGCCGCCGCTGATGATGATGATGATTATCGCGATCATTTTAATATCGTAACAGAACAATACAAAAAATGGCTTCAATTATCGTGTTACTCCATTGTTCTATAGCTATGTATTATTATTTGTTCTCTCCTTGTTCTAAACTGTCGATACGCTTACATTCGACTATTTACAGATTAGTTAGCGTGATACAGTTATAATTAATTTCAGGGATTCCATTTTCTGTATGAGAAACAAGCATAAATAACACATCTCATAAAGATGGGGAGTAGATTGGTTCCTTATTCCTGGTTCCTTTTTCCTTATTCGAATAAGGAAAAGGAACTATTCCTTATTCCTTATTTGAATAAGGAATAAGGAACTATTCCTTATTCCTTATTCATACTAGATATATTTGATGCCAGTTGAAAACGAATAACAATACATAAACGTATTACGGTAAATCAGAACAATAGCTAAAATAATCAGTCCCTATATCAATTCTACAAACAATGAATAAGAAACTGGTTCCTTATTCCTTATTCAACACCGAATAGGTAACTGACACTGTAGTGAAACAAGTACATGTACTATATCGTTCCAGCTGATTAACAAGAACCGTGATGATAAAAATCATTCGGTATATAACATAAATACTTTATCAACAGTTAAAATATATATTGAATGAATAAGGAACAAGGAACGGGATCCTTATTCCTTTTTCAAATTGAATAAGGAACTGAATCTGAATTCAAACAGTGCTTTCATTTTTGCTACCGTAATTTGCAACGGTAGAAAAGAGGATAATTATTGCAAAAAAATAAAATAATTTTTAACATAATTGTATTTATGTTGTGTAACATTTTTATAAGTGAACGCAAAGCATTCAAGTTGAACCAGGAGTATGTTTTCGAAACAAAATCCGTTTATCTTCCAATACGAGGATATACTGTCTCCTTAACCTAGTGGTTAGGGCGTTTGCCTACGGAGTGGGAGGTCGAAGGTTCGAGTCTCGCACAAGGCTTGTTTTGTTATGGCCGGTTGCCTTTCCAGCAGCTAGTTAAATTGAAATTTCTGTACCAGTTCCTTATTCCTTATTTCTGATTCAAAGTGAATGAAGAACTGGATTAAAAAAACATATTCATTCACTGATGCTTCCTTCTGTTAATTGAGAAAGAAAGTAACCATTTCGCATAAATCACCAGTTTTACCGATAGGAATTTGCTTGTCCGAAACTATGGCCTCCGAATAAGGAACTGGTTCGTAAGTGAACGAAGTACATTCGCCATTGCTTCTATCATACAAACTATAGTAGAATTAAGACAGAAAATACTCGTTTGCCATAATTAACGAATATTATGTTTTAATACACATTTCAGTTACACTGTAAGTCAAATACGGAATATATTTTCAGAAGATATAATTTTTCGGCAAGTAAAATCAACTACCTGCGGTAAAATTCACTGTATTCAGTAATAGTTAATTACAAATGCAATTATTTTTTTATTAATGTTTCAGTTCCTTATTTGCGTCTGAATGCGGAATGAGGAACCAGTTCCTTATTCCTTATTCAATCTGAATAAGGAACTGGAATTTCTAGCTCCAACGATTACGGTACAAGTACCGAAAAGTAACCTAGTGCTATGAGAACTATTTAAAATGCAGTCATGAATGTCAAATGTATTAATTCCATCACATTTCTACTGAATTTTATTCATGAATTTCTCAGTCATTTTTCGCGAATATGCCTGTAGGAGGAGTACTCTCATTATAAAGAGTAGGTCGTGGTTAGCTCTGCCGGTAGAGTACACTCCATGTAAACGAGAGGTCCCGGGTTCGGTCTGGTTAGCTCTACCGGAATAATACTCTCCCTGTAAACGGGAGGTCCAGAGTCATGTCTGCTTATATCTGTCGGGAGAGTAATCTCCATGTAAACGAGAGGTCACAGATTCGGCCTGGTTAGCTCTGTCTGGAGAGTACTCTCCATGTAAACGAGAGGTCCCGGGCTCGGTCTGATTACGCCTGTCGGAAGAGTACACTCCGTATTAAGAGGATGTCTCTGGTTCGACCTGGTTAGCTATGTCGGGAGACTACTCTCCAGAATAACGAAAGGTCCCGTGTTTGGCCTGGTTAGCTCTGTCCGGAGAGTACTTTCAATGTAAACGAAAGGCTCCGCGTGTTAGTATGTTTGTTCGTATAGTGGTTCCAAAGTGTTTATGAATACATTGAGCTAAGGAGACCGTCACATGTTGTGGTGGTAGGAAAATGCTCGATTGGTACACCAGATGTCGTCCGGTGGTTTCAAACGTTACGACTAACGTTCGACTATTGCATAATATATGAATATTGTGTTCTTCTGCTGATGGTGCGTTTCTTGCGAAATCGGTAAATGTCTTTACCAGCAGTATCTGTAAAAAACAAACAAGTTCAAAATGTATCTAACGAATATATTAGCATGGAGACTTTACGATTTTGAAAACAATATGCACCACTTGAAGTTTGTTAAAAATTAATTTTAAAAATGCAACGGCTGTCTCTTATAAAACATTCAAAAAGTGTCTTTATTAATGAATTATGTATGAATTATCTACTACTGAATATTTGTTATGTTGACTGATTATTTTCATAATTCTTGAACAAGGGGAACTGATTCCATAACACACACAAGCGATCAAAACCAAAAACGTCAGAAGACCGAATAATAGGTACTTAATATATCCACGTGCGAATAATTGTTTTATTTACATTTTCGTCAAAAACAAAACGTTCCAAAAAAGACACAGCTAGGAAATTAGGGGTTTTAAGGTTTTAACATGTACATTTTCTGATAGCAAATTCATTGTAAAACACTTAATTATACGTTCAGATTTTTTTTAATAGTTCAATCTTTGTTACACTCTTTTAAGGTCTATAACGTTATTTATAATATTGTTAAAGGTATTTGTCCTTTTTGCCGTCAACAAAATGTGGATGAGCAACCTGTGACGGTAAAAAGCTATGCATTATATCAAGGGAGGTCACTGTGACTACTGAGTTACGGCCATATATTGTACGTCTAGGAGCAGTTATCTCCCTGGCATAACGTAAATTTGAAGGGAAGCATGAGTACATTTGTCGAAATGGAGATTTTGGCGTCCAAGCTAGTGTTGTTAGAAGTAAATATAGCAACGAAATATATATTTGCTAAAACGATTATTAATTAGAGACTATTCTTATTTTGCACATTAAACAACGCAAACAATAAATAAGTAACATAAGTTATAAAGGTAAACCAATATTGTTGATACATTTTTGTCGTGGATCTATATAAACAATATAACGAATATTAAAAATATTTGGTAGTAACTGTAAGGACAAAGGTTTAGTGCAAATTATTTAATCAAGAAATAATTTTAGATTTATCGTTGTTTATTGATTTCAAGTTCTGATGCGTAGGAATGAAACCACGAGGACGTTAGCCGGAGTTGTTTAATAGCCACGCATCAGAACGACAAAGAGTTGTTTAATGCCCGATAAACAACGATTATGATAAAATTATTTCGATTCTAACATGATTTGATATATATTGTTCAATTGTAATTGGAACTACATTTTATTATTCTACGCTCAGAATTGGGACTTCTTTTGCGTTGTTGATGGGTAGTTTAAATTCGATATGTTTTGTTTTTTCTATCACAATAGTCTAAACATAAGCCACTGAAGCGTATTAAATAGGTAGATTTTCGGTTTGCAATCATGAAAATATGAAAATATGAAACTAAAAGGTATAATAAATCTGTGACGGTGATACAGTCGAACAATTAGAATGTGTAGTAACTGAGGCAGTAATATTAATAACTGTAAGAACGAAACCAATCGATACAACAAACCGATACGCTACATCGGCAATTGTGTTCCGTGCAGGCGGGTGGGTTCCAGGCATACGGGCGTGTTCCAGGCAGGCGGATGGGTTCCGGGCAGGCGGGCGTGTTCCAGGCAGACAGGCGTGTTCCAGGCAAACGGGCGTGTTCCAGGCCGGCTGGTGGGTTCTAGGCATACGGGCGTGTTCCAGGCAGACGGGTGGGTTCCAGGCATACCGGCGTGTTCCAGGTAGGCGGGATGGTTCCGGGTATGCGGGCGCTTTCTAGGCATACGGGCGTTTTTCAGGCATGCGTGCGGGTTCCAGACATGCGGTCGTGTTCCAGTGTTTCAGGCAGGCGGGCGAGTTCCAGTCAGGCGGGCGTGTTCCAGGCAGGCGGGCGTGTTCCGGGCAGGCGGGCGTGTTCAGGGCAGGCTGGCGTGTTCCAGAAGTGCGGGCGTGATCCAGTTATGCGGGTGTGATCCAGGCAGGCGGGCGTGTTCCAGGCGGACGGGCGGGTTTCGGGCATGCGGGCGGGTTCCAAATATGCGGGCGGGATCTAGTCAGGCGTGCTAATTTGAGGCACGTGGACAGGTTTCGGGCGGGCGGGTTCCACAAATACTGGCTGGCGGGTTGCACGTTTGCGAGCAGGTTCCAGGCGTGCGGGCTCTAGGCAGGCGGGTGCGTTTCAGGCACTCGGGGGGGGGGAGGGTTCCAAGAAGGCAGGCTTGTTCCATTCAGACGGGCGTGTTTCAGTTAGACCGGAAGGCTCCAGTCAGACAGGCGGGTTCCAGTTCCGACGGGCGAGTTCTAGTCAGACGGGCAGGTTCCAGGCAGACAGGCAGGATTCAGTAAGACGAGTAAGTTCCAGTCAGACAGACAGGTTCCGGTCAGACAGACAGGTTAGTACTTACAAATGTAAATGTACCTATATTACCATCAACACCACATCTCAAATTCAATATTCACAAACCAGTTGACTTAACACAAATCTAATAAGTTTTTGCCATATTCATTTAAGATTTTTCCTGGTTTATTCTTGATAAAGTATCATCAAAAATATATCCACCAGGTAAACTATCGAATAAAAATGTGAAATCGATACTGGCGCATCGAAGTTAGTTAGATAAACCGAAAGAAGAAGCAAAATATATTAACATCATAGGCAATTCCTTCTACGTTACGTCGTGCTATACATAATTGATGAATGTTTAGAAAATGAACTCAGTTCATAATGCACGATGATAACTTAAAGTGATCAGATGATCTGGAAAACTTTATTAAAATTTATTTCAATATGCTCGCTACCTGAGTATTAGCATATTTATTAATAAGCGGCGAAACACATTAAGTGATAGCTGTCCGGCAAGCACAGTGGTTGACATCATCGCTTCTCATATTGTGGTGATTTTTTTTTATAAAAATCAACAGATAATTCAGAGATCTACAATTCCACGCAACAAATATTGCTTTTTATACTTTAGATGCTTCTGCCCATAATATTATTTCTTGTTAACAGAAAGATGTCTACAATAACAATGTATATAGCGTTATTAAAATTTAAATTTAAAAGCACACACATGATCGCAAAAACATGTTGCCGATGATGAAAAAAAGGTTTATAAGCCTAAGTACATATTAAAACTGAAACGTTTATATAAGCCGCCAATGTCTTTGCCCGAATTAATTCAAATGTTGATTATATTAACAACCGGTTTTCGGTCACATCACATCCAATTACATGACCTGCAGGTTCCACTCAGGCGGGTTCCAGACAGGCGGGTTTCAGACAGGCAGTTCCCAGGCAGGCGGGTTCCAGGCAGACGGGTTCCAGACAGGCGAGACCAAGACAGATGGATTCCATGCAGATGGGTTCCAGGCAGATTGGTTCCAGGCAGACGTGTTCCATGAAGGCGGGCACAAGGTTGACGGGTTCCATACAGGCGGTTTCCAGTCAGGCGGGTTTCATGCGGATGGATTCCAGACAGACGGGTTCCATGCAGCGGGTTCCAGTCAGGCAGGCTCCAGGTAGGCGGGTTCCAGACAAACGGATTCCATACTGACGGGCTCCAAACAGGCGGGTTTCTGGCAGACGGGTTCCAAGCAGAAGGGATCCAGACATGTGGGTTCCTGGCATACGGGTTCAAGAATGTAGGTTACAGGCATATGTGTTCCAGACAGACGTGCTCCAGACAGATGTATTCCTGGCAGACGGGTTCCAGGCAGTGCTGACAGACGGGTGCCAGGCAGTAGGTTTCAGGCATACGGTTTCCAGACAGACGGGTTCCTGAAAACGAGTTTCAGACAGATGGGTTACAGGCAGACGGGTTTTAGACAGACGGGATCTAGACAGATGTGTTCCAGACAGGCGGGTTCCAGGCAGACGGGCTCCAGACAGGCGTGTTCCAGGCAGATGGTTCCAGACAGACGGGTTCCAGGCAGGCGGCGGGTTCCAGGCAGATGGGTTCCAGACAGACGGGGTCAATGCAGACGGGTTCCAGACAGACGGGATCCTGACAGACGGGTTCCAGACAGACGCGATCTAGACAGTTGGGTTCCAGGTAGGCGGTCACAAGGTAGGCGGTCAGACGGGTTCCTGACAGACAAGTTCCTGACAGACGGGATACTGGTTCTAAGCAGGCAGACGGGTTCTAGACAAGCAGACGGGTTCCAGTCAAACGGTTTCCTGTCTAGTGGGTTCCTGACAGACGGGTTCCAGGAAGACGGGCGGATTCCGGGCAGGCGGAATCCAGGTAGGCGGGATCCTTGTAGACGGGCTGGCATTTAGACGGGCAGACTAGCGTTCGAATCTTTAACCGGCGAACGCACGAAACATTCTTTTGCAATCAATATATTGTTCGATTATATTGAACTGTCACTGTTGAATAATTACACGGTTATTAAACGCTGTTATTTATAGCTTTGTAAAATAGTCGTACTGTTCTGATCAGTTTACCGGATAATTATTGACTTTTCTCATTACGAACATATGCGGAATTCTTGTTTCAATTTCACATTTTGTTAATATGATACCATATCGATACATTTTTTTTAAAACGTAAGAACGTGTTTTACCTGTAGGTTGGCATCACATTTGTTTTGATTTTCAAATAATTTATTTTGTATTCATGTTTTTTTCATTATTCTGCTTCACCTGGCTATCAGTAGATTACGTAAGGCCAAGTTACAACAAACGCAATGATAAAGGTCATTATAAACTAAACCTTCTGTGGCTTAATACATTTTATTGTGTGAGTTATTCATATGATGGTCACCTAGTTGTGTACCTATTTAACTAGGCCATTGGCAAGATTGTAAATCATCGTCCAATTTTAATCACATACGTAATTAAAATGCATAAATTAATTTTCACGGAAAGTATTGAAATAAAACCGGGTATAAAAATAACCGGGTTTAATAACCGTGTAATTATTCACCAGTGACAGTTCATTATAATTATAATGGCGTGATCCATGGCTCGGTATCAAGTCTGTCTTTGTTATGACAACATACTCAACTTTCTCTTTTGTTTAATTACTAAATATATTAGGTGTGTGAAGTTGGCAATGGCATCGAAAATCGAAGATCGAAATTCGAATATCGAGCTGGTGCGAATATCGTGCTAACTCTGACATCGAAATTCAAACATGAACCGCGAATATCGAGCTAGGTTGAATTTCGAGCCAGCACTGACATCGACATTAAAAGGTGAAACGCGAATATCGAGCTGATGCGAATATCGTGCTAGCTCTGAGATCGAAATTCAAACACGAACCGCGAATATCGAGCTAGGTTGAATTTCGAGCCAGCACTGACATCGACATTCAAAGGCAAACCGCGAATATCGAGCTGGTGCGAATATCGTGCTAGCTCTGAGATCGAAATTCAAACACGAACCGCGAATATCGAGCTAGGTTGAATTTCGAGCCAGCACTTACATCGACATTCAAAGTTGAAACGTGAATATCGAGCTGATGCGAATATCGTGCTAGCTCTGACATCAAAATTCAAACATGAACCGCGAATATCGAGCTAGGTTGAATTTCGAGCCAGCACTGACATCGACATTCAAAGTTGAAACGTGAATATCGAGCTGATGCGAATATCGTGCTAGCTCTGACATCGAAATTCAAACATGAACTGCGAATATCGAGCTAGGTTGAATTTCGAGCCAGCACTGACATCGACATTCAAAGGCAAACCGCGAATATCGAGCTGGTGCGAATATCGTGCTAGCTCTGAGATCGAAATTCAAACACGAACCGCGAATATCGAGCTAGGTTGAATTTCGAGCCAGCACTGACATCGACATTCAAAGTTGAAACGTGAATATCGAGCTGATGCGAATATCGTGCTAGCTCTGACATCGAAATTCAAACATGAACTGCGAATATCGAGCTAGGTTGAATTTCGAGCCAGCACTGACATCGATATTCAAAGGCAAACCGCGAATATCGAGCTGGAGCGAATATCGTGCTAGCTCTGAGATCGAAATTCAAACACGAACCGCGAATATCGAGCTAGGTTGAATTTCGAGCTAGCACTGACATCGACATTCAAAGGCAAACCGCGAATATCGAGCTGGTGCGAATATCGTGCTAGCTCTGAGATCGAAATTCAAACACGAACCGCGATAATCGAGCTAGGTTGAATTTCGAGCCAGCACTGACATCGACATTCAAAGTTGAAACGTGAATATCGAGCTGATGCGAATATAGTGCTAGCTCTGACATCGAAATTCAAACATGAACCGCGAATATCGAGCTAGGTTGAATTTCGTGCCAGCACTGACATCGACATTCAAAGGTGAAACGCGAATATCGAGCTGATGCGAATATCGTGCTAGCTCTGAGATCGAAATTCAAACACGAACCGCGAATATCGAGCTAGGTTGAATTTCGAGCCAGCACTGACATCGACATTCAAAGGCAAACCGCGAATATCGAGCTGGTGCGAATATCGTGCTAGCTCTGAGATCGAAATTCAAACACGAACCGCGAATATCGAGCTAGGTTGAATTTCGAGCCAGCACTGACATCGACATTCAAAGTTGAAACGTGAATATCGAGCTGATGCGAATATCGTGCTAGCTCTGACATCGAAATTCAAACATGAACTGCGAATATCGAGCTAGGTTGAATTTCGAGCCAGAACTGACATCGATATTCAAAGGCAAACCGCGAATATCGAGCTGGAGCGAATATCGTGCTAGCTCTGAGATCGAAATTCAAACACGAACCGCGAATATCGAGCTAGGTTGAATTTCGAGCCAGCACTGACATCGACATTCAAAGGTGAAACGCGAATATCGAGCTGATGCGAATATCGTGCTAGCTCTGAGATCGAAATTCAAACACGAACCGCGAATATCGAGCTAGGTTGAATTTCGAGCCAGCACTGACATCGACATTCAAAGGCAAACCGCGAATATCGAGCTGGTGCGAATATCGTGCTAGCTCTGAGATCGAAATTCAAACACGAACCGCGAATATCGAGCTAGGTTGAATTTCGAGCCAGCACTGACATCGACATTCAAAGTTGAAACGTGAATATCGAGCTGATGCGAATATCGTGCTAGCTCTGACATCGAAATTCAAACATGAACTGCGAATATCGAGCTAGGTTGAATTTCGAGCCAGCACTGACATCGACATTCAAAGTTGAAACGTGAATATCGAGCTGATGCGAATATCGTGCTAGCTCTGACATCGAAATTCAAACATGAACTGCGAATATCGAGCTAGGTTGAATTTCGAGCCAGCACTGACATCGATATTCAAAGGCAAACCGCGAATATCGAGCTGGAGCGAATATCGTGCTAGCTCTGAGATCGAAATTCAAACACGAACCGCGAATATCGAGCTAGGTTGAATTTCGAGCTAACACTGACATCGACATTCAAAGGTGAAACGCGAATATCGAGCTGATGCGAATATCGTGCTAGCTCTGAGATCGAAATTCAAACACGAACAGCGAATATCGAGCTAGGTTGAATTTCGAGCCAGCACTGACATCGACATTAAAAGGTGAAACGCGAATATCGAGCTGATGCGAATATCGTGCTAGCTCTGAGATCGAAATTCAAACACGAACCGCGAATATCGAGCTAGGTTGAATTTCGAGCCAGCACTGACATCGACATTCAAAGGCAAACCGCGAATATCGAGCTGGTGCGAATAGCGTGCTAGCTCTGAGATCGAAATTCAAACACGAACCGCGAATATCGAGCTAGGTTGAATTTCGAGCCAGCACTGACATCGACATTCAAAGTTGAAACGTGAATATCGAGCTGATGCGAATATCGTGCTAGCTCTGACATCGAAATTCAAACATGAACCGCGAATATCGAGCTAGGTTGAATTTCGAGCCAGCACTGACATCGACATTCAAAGGCAAACCGCGAATATCGAGCTGATGCGAATATCGTGCTAGCTCTGAGATCGAAATTCAAACACGAACTGCGAATATCGAGCTAGGTTGAATTTCGAGCCAGCACTGACATCGACATTCAAAGTTGAAACGTGAATATCGAGCTGATGCGAATATCGTGCTAGCTCTGACATCGAAATTCAAACATGAACCGCGAATATCGAGCTTGGTTGAATTTCGAGCCAGCACTGACATCGACATTCAAAGGTGAAACGCGAATATCGAGCTGGTGCGAATATCGTGCTAGCTCTGAGATCGAAATTCAAACACGAACCGCGAATATCGAGCTAGGTTGAATTTTTTGGAGCGTTTTGGAGCGGACAAGCCCTTTTTTATTAATCCTGCCGTTATATCCTGCGCGCCTCTGTACGATACATATAAAACATTTGTGCTAGGTAAGTTAAAAATCCGTCAATGCAATGGACAATAAAAGAATGGATAGTCCGTATTTTGAGATTAAACGGTTGCGTGTAGATTGCATGACCTTGGACTTCTACCTTGAAAGTATCCTTACTACTATAATGGTTTAAAAATTGTGAAAAAATGACACTCTTCCATGCATCATGAAGTACGATGTTTATAAATATAAAAACAATTTGAAATGTCAATATGAAGACATTGAAAATTTGGTCAATTTTGCCGCTGAATAAAGTTAATTACTTTATTATTGTGTAATGGCGTTAAGGCAGGTTTTATCGAGATCTCATATACATATTATATATTATTTATATATATATAAATAAATATATAAACATTGTAATACTTGTATTATTTGTCATGGTTACGATATATCTTAATCATCACAATGTAATTTTTTTATCAAGCAACAAACTACTAAAAGATTTTTAACTACTTCACAGAACAGTCGATAACGTAAACATGCTTGGAAAAAGATCCATGTACTTCCAGGTTACGAAATCTTTACTATATTGAATATAAATAAAGCAATAACATTGCATAAAATATATATTCAGCAAACATGAAAATGAAACCGTGCGTTTTGCAAATGGTTACAAGTATGTGAAATTTACATATAGCATTATCTACAGTTACTGATAGAGACTAAACAACAAAGAATTCACATACACAGAACAAACAAATGTGTATATTCACAAAAACGACAGTTGACATGTTTTCGATCAATAATATACATCATTAAATAATATCGAGACGGCCCCGAGCTAGAAATTCGAATATAAACCGGGAAAACGAGAGCTGCTGCAAACATCGAGCTGCTGCAAACATCGAGCTCCTCTGATATCGAAAATGAAACATACGTATACCGCAATATCTAAACAAAACCCAATCCAACATCAATATTGATTTTTAATAACTCCGTGTATTTAATTAATGCACTGTATGTAAAGTTTTGTTACTAATATATACATATATATACAGAAAAAGAACACATATCTAACTTTTTTTCAAGGTATATATATAATGTACCGAATGCAAACAAGAGGGACCATAGGCAGCTCATCTGAGTTTATCTTATTTAGACCTAGTGACCTATTTTTCACCGCACATGACTCAGTTTCTAACTCTGTCGAGATATCATCGGGACAAATATTCTGACCAAGTTTCATGCAAATTGAGCAATAAATGTGACCTCGAGAGTGTGTACAATATTTTTCTTCAACCTGACCCAACGACCTATTTTACTCATAATGGTCCTTCTTGCTTGCTTTTCGTGTAAGAACTTGTTTAGTTATTTTGCTATCATAACTCTGCATAAACCATTTGAGCCAATTGGCGTGACCAGTTTTGACCACGGGGCTGATGTGAACAAACGTAGTAGAGGACCACTCTACGATGTTACATAATAACACCACTTCCGTTGTGTCTAAGGATACACTGACAGACGTACCGACGCCCATTGGGATAAAAGAATACCCCTGTAATTTGTAGCGGGAGGTATATAATAAAGTTTGTGACAGCAGAGATTTTGGTCCATTTAGATCTCAGTGGCTTAACAATATTTGTCGAGCACTACTATAGAATAATACATAATTAAATATTTGGGCCTTTCGTTTTCAAATTATTTGCTTTTTAAATACATTATGTTTTTACTCAATATATAACCCATGTGACCTCCGGGGCGTGGTCCGCTTTGACCCCTGGTGACCTAAATACGTAGTGTACCGGAACCTTTGATAAGGAAAGCTTTGAATGAGGTTCACCCAATCAGCATTCCTATTTAACGGGTAAGGAGATGTTATTGAATGAAAAGTTGAGTACGGACACACACACGCAAAGACGAATAGACGTTGGACGTTAGACATCACATAATGTCACAATAAGCACGTTGTGCTCAGGTGAGCTAGAAACTTAAATGGATTGAAGTAACACACCTCGGTAACTATTTGTTATGGCATAATATATAATGCTAAGTCCAACTCAAGATGAGCCATTGTAAATGTTTACGTACGTACATAAACAATTAAACTAGGCAGTAAATTGCATATGACGGTGTCCATGAATCCGTGTGTTTTTTCTTCAACGGCTGTAATCTTCCAACGAGTCCGTCGTACCACAAAAATTGTTCTTGCAAAAATACTATAGAACAATAATGGTTTACACGGTGCAACGTTAAACCAGCTAGTTGATATTTTTGCCCATTAATGGAAATGTCATTATCCTTCAAAATCGCATCAACAGACATATTCCGGTAACAGGAAAGTTCAACAAACCTAACGATCAGCACTGGTGAGAACTCAAGTATACCCCTCACAACGGTCCTCACGCCATTGCAAGTGTGTGCAATCCTGCAAAAAAGTGTGACTCGTATATTTTTAACAAACGTATCACATGCTATACTTTTGGGATAAAAACATTACGACTATGGTTATCTGAAACATGTTTAAGATAATATTATAAGCTTTTTCATTGGCTACGTTTTCTTATACTGACCAATCGCATGACGTTATTTCAATTTTTGACGTCGTCAGTAAACGACTTTCGGAATTTATCAGCATTTTTTCGACGAATTTTATGTTGATTTTATGGGTCCGTTGAAAGCACGTGAAGCTCGCTCACTAGAAACTTTCATCGTTTAATAAAGTACGGTATGAATTGAAAAATGTGACTAGTTGTCATGAATTCAACGCTTACTCCAATTTATCAAGGAATTACGACGTCTTAAATGCTTTTTTTTTTTCATTTTTTAACATAATGGAATTCGTTTAATAAATTTTCGTATTTATCAGTATGATCATAAAATACTAAATGTATTACAGCCATCAGTCATATAGGAAGCTTGTGAAATGTAAGCATCTTGATTAATTTCCGTTTTAAAGTCTATCACAAGATGATTTTAACTATTTTTGTCTTGTATATCGTGACGCAGAAAATGTTGGACCATTACGATATCAATGCTAGCCAGTAAACGGAACTGTCCCTAAACTATAAATTGGCAAAGAACGTCGCTTACAATTCAGTACCTATCTGCGCGATCTCATTTTAAGAATGTTCCTAAAGAACATTACACTTCGTCAAAATAATTAAAATGTCATGAAAGTTCCGTTAAGACAACATGTTTTATGCATTTAGTAGTTCTTATCAGTGGTACTTACGGTTGACAATCTTCAGTATCGTCATCCTTTTCGGCAACCCAACATTTTTCGGTTGTTTTCATCCACGCGTCCATAACTGCTTGTGCTGATGTCACTGGACCTGTTGTGCTAAATTGATAAAAAAGACAACTTTCTTATGGTGACGTATGTAAATTTGTTTTAATAAAAACCCACTTCGTTTTGGCCGTAATAAAATCCCATATACCCCTCCCCTGTATTTTAAATATGTTTTGCGTTTGTTATATTTTAACATGTTTTAGCGTTGAAATGTATGTCAACCACGTGATTGAGCTTGAAAAACAACAAGCAACTAGAGCTTGTGTCTAAGTAGGGACGAAGAATATTCCCGTGGCGCATGTCTTAATATGTAGCAAGTTGTGCGGGTTAGACAGTTTTGACCCCAGAGGCATATTGATCTGATATTACATACCAAATATTTAAGGTATATGCCTTGTTGTTTCAGAGAAGATTTTAATAGTTATTTTAATCTAATTAAGTCTGAATAAACCATTTGATTTTGGTAAGAGACCCAGACATGATTTGAAAAAACTTTGCAGAGGATCACAATATTTTTTTTGGTACGTGACATACCAAAATTTGCACCTCTGGGCTGATGGTTTCAGAAGGAAAGTTATTTTGGTAATCAAATCTATGTTGGTAATCAAATCTATATTTACCATGTGACCCCTGAGGCGTAAGCAGATATGACCCCAGAAGCATCCCATTAAAACTCCGGTCAGTGTGGCTTCAGAGGAAAATGTGTTTGTAAGGTATTTTAAACTATTTTGCAATATACGTCTATATACACATATCACATATGGACCTTGTGGTTTCAGAGAAGACGATTTTTAAAGTTATTTTAGAAGTCTATATAAATCGTGTGACCCTGGGTGTGGCCAGTTTTGACACCTGGTTCATGATGCGAACAAACACAGTAGAATACCACTCGACGATGTTACATGAAATGAAAATTACACCTCCGGACCTTGTCGTTAGCTTTTCAGATTAAGTTATTTTGCTAAGAAATCTAAATTAACCATGTGACCCCGGAGCGCGGCCAATTAGGACCCCTGGGACATGATTTCAACAAACTTTATAGAGGACCAATATACGATATTACGTACCATATTATCATATATCTGGACCTTGTGGTTTTATAGAAGTACATTTAAAATTTATTTTGCTAATAACGTCTATATTAATAATATGCTTGGTATAGAATTCTAAGTTGAAAACATTTGTAATTTTAATCGTATGATGATCAAAATCACATTCACAACCTCGTAACATAAGGAACAATGCATGCAAGTTTGAATGTTGTACGTTGAAGAGAGTAAGTGAATTTCTTCGGACATATTTGCGTGCATGATGATCGCAGTATACCCCCTATACTTCGTAGCAGGGGTATAAATAAATGATTAATACGAATAATTCTACATGATGATTAAATTAACGTAGCGTCATTAATAATTTAAAATAAGCGTGCACTTATAAAGTGTTTACCTAACAATTACTCCAGACGTTGCTCTTGACTCCTCGTATGGGAGCGGATAGGTGGCACTATTGCACCTTGATGATATGTTTGATTTCCACTCTGCATCCAAATGGCGAAAGAAGAAGTCGACTTCATCTCCATGAAAGTTTCGTGTGGTTTCCGTTTGCGTTTTCATTACGAAATTAGCCCACACCAATTTAGCAGCTGAAAAAGCACATTCATTCATCAGAGTAAAGACCGTTTCTAAGGTTCTAAACACGTTGCTGTTATGGGCTGACATATGCTGTTTGAACCGGTCGCTTTCTAATGTTTTCAAATGTAACATGGTAAGACCATTGTCAATCGTACACGTGTTCGCCAATGTTAGTCCGGAAACATTACCACCCCATTTAGCTACTTCTGGGTATTTTGTCGGTCTTGAACTAGCCGGCTGGTACTTCGGAGTTTTGTTTTTTTTCTTTTTGCGAGACCACATGTCTTCTGTTACGTCGACGGAAACTTCCGTTTGTTCTTTCTTCTTTCGGCCTTTGGTTTGTTTTGTTTTCTTTTGTCTTGCTCCGGGAAATTTAAGTTCTTTAATTCTGCTGTATATGAGACTTCTCAAATTGATAACGAATTTTGCAGGTCTTCTATTTCTACCGACACAAACATTGGTTTTCACTACTTTAAACCAACTTTCAATGTCTGAATTTGTATCCCTTGTTATGTTTTCACCTCTGCATTTTAACATCAAACCAGACCACAGTGGAAAGAGATACATGAATTTATCTAGTAGGCACTTGATGGCTTCCGGACAAAAGTAAGTATTTTCCATGACATTCGACGTTGATGTATCGTTCTCAAATTGTTTTGCTATCAAATCGAACACCTGTGTAAACGGGGAAGCTTCCTTAATCGTTGTTCCTTCCGTTTTAAGGGTCTCCTGACAAATATCCTCAAGAGTCTCTTCGTTGTCATTATCATCATCATCACCAATATCATAGGTTTGAATGTCTGCAATGATTCTATTAAGGCGTTCCAGTGATGCTTTCCCATCTTCATTTAAATGTTTTGAATAAAACACTTGGCACATGTCAGAAAAAATAGACTTCGCCTGGGAAAGACTCGTAGTATTCTGCAACTGCGCAAATGCCTTATAAATTAGTGTGCGTACATCTTTTCTAATGTTATTTTTGTACTTCTGGAGATTTTTGGAGAAGTCCTTCCAAATGTGTGCCGCACACAAATGCAAAACCGTCATTTCTGTTTCGGCTGTGTCCTTTGTCACTAGTTCATAACACGCCTGAATGTACTTTTTTACTGTCATGTTGTTGAAAGTTTTGAGTACATACTGCATTAATGCGTAGCTAAAATCGGTTTCAATACGATTGACTTTGACTTGTTTACCTTTTAGTTTCGCACTTCTCATGACCACACCTAAAAAGAATTCAATTTGTGGTATGGTGTGTTCTGTAACAATCATATCAGCAACTGATACCTGTGGTAGATTTTTGTCTGGTCGTATCACTAACGAATACATGTAGGGCCGTTTTTGGTCAGGAATATTATTTATAACAGAACCAGTCGCATCAAGATGCAACGGAACAGTTGATGCATATTTGTTTAACAGATCGAGTTGGTCTTCACAAAACATTATTACACAAAAAGGGTCCATCCCGATATTACGTATATAGATATCATCTTGCTTTGTGTATGCTTCTTTCAGAATTTGAATTTCATACACAATATTGTTGTGGAAGTGTTCTTTTTTTACACATTCTGAAATACTTTTTCTCAAAACATCCAGTGTTGGAACAGCTGTAAAATTCCCTTTAATAAGTTGTTCGCTGTCTGCGTGTAATACGTTATCTTTGAAAACATTATACGCTGTCGATCTTTCTATGTTTTCGGCCATTCGTTGTCGGTTCGTACCTGTAAGGTTACGTCTGTTGACCTCGTTCTCATGGTGACAAGCCTCACCAGTTGTATTACAAATGACGTTCACTTCTTCGTCATCATTGGGTTCTTGTAATATTATAAAGGTAAATGTTTGTTTACATTCATTTCCTGAACATGTTGCTGTTGCTGTAAAAAATGGCGCTGCAGATTTTCTGCTTTTGATTGATTTAACATGATGTGACTTAAAGGTCAGCACACAACCTTTGTGCACGTTACTGACATGATTTGCAAACATTTCCGTCCAGTTATTTCCCATCCGTCTTATAGTCCGTCCTTTCCCACCATACTGTTTCATATGTGGCTTAATCTTTGACCAACTATCTTTGTTGATTTGAAAGACAAATCTGTCATGTATCGTGGTTTGTTTAAGTACATTAGACATGTCAACATCATTAAACGTTCCTTCCCGATCTATCAGAATTTCAGGCTCTTTTCGTTTATCTTTTTTCCTTTTCTTTTTCTGTTTCTTGCCCCTTTTCACCGAATGCTCCTCCTGCACTAATGCCTTATCATTAAACGTTCCTTCCCGATCTATCAGAATTCCCGGCTCTTTTCGTTTATCTTTTTTCCTTTTCTTTTTTTGTTTCTTGCCCCTTTTCACCGAATGCTCCTCCTGCACTAATGCCTTATCCGGTTTAGTGTTTGATAAACATTCATCCACTGTTAGTCTGCGTTCTTTATTCGTTGCGACATCGTCTGAATCTCTTATTATCTCTTCCGACATATCAATATCATAAGAGCCTTGTAGTCCAATCTGCATTTCCTGCTCTTTTATTGCATACTTTTTCTGCTGTTTGTCTGTTGTCACTGAATACTCCTCCAGCACAAATGCATTCTCCGGTATAGTGTTTGCAACATATTCACCCACTGTTAGATTGTGTTCTTTATTCATTGCGACATTGGCTGAATCTTTAATTTTCTCTTCCAACATATCAATATCATAAGAACCTTCTAGGCCTACCTGAATTTCCTGCTCTTTTATTACATAGTTTTTCTTTTTCTGTCGTTTGTCTGTTTTCACTGAATACTCCTCCTGCACACATGCTTTCTCAGGTATAATGTTTGTTATAGATTCATCCACTGTCAGCCTGTGTTCTTTATTCATTACGACACTGTCTGAATATCCCATTATCTTTTCCGACATATTAAAAGTACCTGCCAGGCCTACCTGAATTTCCTGCTCTTTTATTGCATACCTTTTCCTTTTCTTTTTCTTTTTATGTTGTTTGTCTGTTTTAACTGAATGCTCCTCCTGCACAAATGCTTTCTCCGGTATAATGTTTGCTATTGATTCATCCACTATTAGCGTGTGTTCTTTTTTCATTGCGACACTGTCTGAATGATTGACTGTCTCATCCGATGGTTGAAATTTACTTAAATAATTACAATCGGATTCATGGTTATGTTTCTCACTTTCCATTTGTTTTTGTTTCTTTTGCCGACCTTTCACTTTCAATTGCTCATTACATGTGGTGTTTCCATAATCCAAATCTCCATGTGCCGTTTCCGTATCATTCGCTTGGCGACCGTCCATATTTTTGCTGGTTACATGTTTGCTGCCATTGTCATTGTACTTTTCGGTTGTGTGCTTTCGCTTAAGTTTCCTGTTCAGTTTCCGTTTTTTCAACTTGCTTTCTGAGCCTTGTGAGTCCAGACCTTGCTGTGAGTATTGTACATTTGTATCGTTAACCTGAGAATTAGTATTTTCATCGAGAACTAAGACCGTTTTGCAACCGTAATTCTGAGTTGAAAATTTATTCTCACAGTGCATTGGTTGAACATTAGACCCTATGGCATTAGATTCACCACCAAATTGCGCTGAAATACCCGTATCAAACCGCGGCGAAACTTCTAGAACATTAGCGGGTAAGTTTTTAATTGTTTCTGTTTTGTGTTTCCTTTCGTGCTTACCTTTTGGACGGTTTTGACTTCGTTTAGTTTTCTTTTTGTTTTCACATTTTGTTTTTCCAGGACCTTCCGGAGTGTTGAGATTCCACGTTTCCTGGCTCGACATAGCGTTTGTTATCAATTTAAAACTATACAATGTTGACGGATCTGATTTTCTATCCTGTGAGATTGAGTCCTCACAATCCACGTCATCCAAGGTAGTCTTTTCATTTTCAAAACATAAAGGCTTTTTTAATTCAATCTTCTCTTCCGATATGTTTGACTCTTCATGTTTTCGTGTGCGCATGCCCGATCGTTTCACTGGAGTTAACAGCAGATCTTTCAAGAACGATTCTCTATCAACCCAATCTTGTTTCTTTCTTTCAGATTCCATCCCATTATTATTTTGGTCTGCGTTCAAATCAACGTAATTTATTATCGGGTAACTTGTTGCTGTTCCTAACCCGCTCTCTGTACCTTCTGGATATATGATATGATTCTTTTTTCTACAACCAACAGTTTCTGAAGGCTCGTCAAATGCCACATTTGGAACATTTTCAGATGTTAGTATAGTAACTTGGTTACGTTCCACACGCTTGACATAGACCTGTCTAGTTTGTATTCTACTATCATGGTCAGCCTGGTCTTTTAGGTTTACTTGCTGAAATTCTGTTTGAATCGCCCTCTTGAACCTTTTTTGCTTAAGTGATTGTGTTCTTTTGTATTCAACAAGGTCGCGAAGTACTCGTCGTGCGTCGTCTTTGGCTGAATTGCGTTTTTGCCGTTTCCTTTTCTTCATTTTCTGTAAATATATCATCATATATGTTGAAATTGTTTTTGCTTTTATATGCAGATGATATTGTAATTATGTGTGAATCTGAAGAAGAATTGCAAAAAGGCTTATGTTTGTTAGAAGAATACTGTGAAAGATGGAAACTATGTGTAAATTCAGCTAAAACCAAAGTCATGATATTCAAAAAAGGGGGTCAGTTAAGGAGAAATATTAAGTTTTTATATAAAGGCCAGGAATTAGAAATTGTTAAAACATTTTCATATTTGGGAATTGTTTTTACTACAGGTGGATCATTTGCAAGTACTTTTGACACACTTGCAGGTCAAGCTTCAAAAGCTGTTTTTAAATTAAATTCATACTTAATTAATTTTCCTTTAATCTCTATACAAAACAAGCTACAATTATTTGATCAGCTCGTTTTACCTATTTTAAACTATGGATCAGAGGTTTGGGGCTTAAATGAGTCTATGACATTAGAGAGGGTTCAATTAAATTTTTGTAAAAGGTTATTAGGTGTGAAAATCCAAACCCAAAATAATTTTGTATATGAAGAACTTGGTAGAACATCCTTGATAACCAAAGGAGCTGTTAATGTTATAAGATATTGGTTAAAAATTATTCAGTTAGAGGAGCACAAATACGTTAAGTGTATGTATTTACATATGTATAGCACTTTAATGAGTAGACCAAATACCCACTCATGGGCAAAATCTGTATGTAATCTTTTACAATCTTTAGGTTTACAGTATTCATGGATTAACCAAGGTGTAGGTGATGAAAAGTGTTTCTTATGTTTAGTTAAGTCTAGAATAACTGATGCTTTTATACAAAACTGGATGACAGAACTAAATAATTCATCAAGAGCAAAAATTACAATATGTTTTGTAAATTTGAATTTCAACCTTACTTAAAACATGTCAGTATTAATAAGTTTAGATATGATCTTTGTAAATTAAGAGTTTCTTCACACAGGCTAGAAGTGGAATCAGGTAGATGGCATAAACCTGAACCAATACCTTTCCAAGAAAGAAAATGTCAGCATTGTAATGTTATTGAAGATGAGTTGCATTTTATACTAGAATGTTCACTATATACTGATATTAGAAAATTGTATATCAAACAGTATTACTGGAAAAGACCTAATGTACCAAAATATATAGAATTAATGCAGTCTGACAATGCAATTGTTAACAGAAACCTAGCTATGTATGTTCAAAAAGCATTTACTGAAAGAAATATGTATAATTATTATTACGATTAACATTTCTTGCTTTGCACACTTGACTTCTCGCTTTACCTACTGCACTGTATTTTGATTTATTATATAATATTATATTATATATTACTTATTATAATATTGCTAGTATTATTATTGTGAAATGTATTATAACAGCTAGTAATTTACTTATAATTAATTGTATTATACAGATAACCACCGTGTATGTATTTATTTACTTTTGTATATCATGTATGCTCACGGACTGTATGTCTATTGTATATTGAATAAACCATCAAATAAAAAATCAATTTCATTTTTAGAAGAAGGAGTACAAGCATTAGTAATACTACAAGAATATCAGTGAAACTGATGGATGCTCCCCGATGATGCGCTTTGTCAATGTATGGGTTAATTGAAAGCATGTGAACAAGAAATTGAGCCAATAACTCTTTGAAAGATCAACAGACCGGAACAATGAGATTGCCCTGACATTGGAGCGGAACGATGTGGCAATATGTTCATGTCCAGCCTAAGCTGCATATAAGTTTTCAAATTTTGGCCTAGTTATTGTCAAGATGAACATTCTGACCAAGTGTCATCAAGATTGAGTCATAATTGTGGCCTATAGAGTGGTAAAAATGTTTTTGATCTGGTTACCTAGTTTTTGGACGCACGTGACCCAGATTCGAACTCGGCCTAGATATTGTCAAGATAAACATTCTGACAAAGTTTCATCAAGATTGAGTCATAAATGTGGCTTCTAGAGTGGTAACAAGGTTTTTATAAAATTTAACCTTGTGACCTAGTTTTTGGACGCACGTGACCCATATTCCAACTCAGCCTATATATTGTCAAGATAAAAATTCTTACCAAGTTTTATCAAGATTGGATGAAAAATGTGGCCTCTAGAGCGATGATGAGCGAAAAGTTGACGACACACGACTGACGACTGACGACGCACGACGACGGACGCCGGACATAGACTGACCACAATAGCTCACCATGAGCACTTCGTGCTCAGGTGAGCCAAAAAAGAGAAAATAATAGAGAGTTTAGCGCAATACGTGTTCTAGAGAACTTATAAACGCGCATGCGCATTTTTGTGTGGTTAAAATATAGGATTTTGTCGCCATACACTTGTTTTATGATTATATGTCATTTAAACATACATCGATTTCACTTCCTCCATATGCTGAATAGCTGTATTTCATTCTTCGTCGTCCTGCAAGATGTAAATATTCTGATTGAATACATATACTGTATTATTAACTAACGCGGGTCTTTTATTTTAACGTTTCGTCATCGACAACATTAATATATTTTTTTTTCAAAATCATCAACTTTAAACAATGACATCAATAATATCAACAAAACATCTATTAAATACATACAACTTCAGTCATAAATCATGTACTTGTCGCATGCCGGGATTGAATATAATGCGAAATTAAATAAATGACCAGCCAATATAGACTTTTAAGCAACAATGAACAGTATTAAATGCATTATTTTCAATTTCCGAGATTTTCAACAGAATTACACATTGGATAGCTTATTATACAATAGTCTAGTCTTACCTGAATATGTATCCCTTTAAAAACTGGTTCTTTTTAACCAGTAATGTGTCTCTGTTTAAGTCTTCTCAAAACTCCAACACGCGATGTACACGCATGTACACGCAGATTACAACCTGTCAATCAAGCCATTTCACCAGCCAATCCCCGTCCACTTTTCTTACCGTACGAGTTTATGCCACCAAAACACAAAACGGTGACACACGTTAAAAATAAATACTCATATGGAATCGTATTTCCTTCCAATTACCAAATCTATGCTCGCTATATGCATCCGGGGTTCTATTTTCGGAGCCTGAATATGGCACTTCGCCAACTCGTAGGCAGGGATTCACGGCGGGGGTGGGGGTGGGGGTGGGGGTGGGAGTGGGGGGGGGGTTGCCGCCTTTGACTTACACAATAAACCTGTGCCTATTTGGTGTGCCCTTTCAGCGGTTCAATATAAATATAAATATTCACTTAACGATAAGTCGCATGGATTGTGGTAAAGTATGAAAAGTTAGTCAGTCAATCGGTCCGTCGGTCGTTCGGTCCGTCGGTCCGTCAGTACATGGTTAATCGTTAAGTGCATGTACATTGCTGTTTTTTTTATTGAAATCAAATATTGTTTCTATATATTTGTTTCATGAACTGTACCTTATTCAATATTACTTTAAGAATATAATTATTCACAATAACAATTATTCACGTGATATGTTCATACTCAGTCACTCGGCCCCTTCTCTGCAATTTGACAATCGCGCCTCTCCCGTCGTTTCAATTGTTATAGACTAGTGAATTAAGTTGACTTAAACGTTATTATTTCATGCCTTGTAAAACACTTGAAACATAAACATATGAACATAATTCATGCGTTTATAAATGAAAACGTTCATATATGCGAAGAATTATATCATAATAAAAATTGAACCAAATGAAGCTTTAGGGAATATACGGCCATAGTTATGCACACAAGACAGGTAAATTAAGTTCGAATAAACATGTTTATAAAAGAATAACTAATAGACTTAATTAGAATAGCACACAATACTCCAATTACAAAATAAAAGTTCACGTTCCTTACATACTATATATACGGGTGCATGTATTTATAAGATTCTTTACTGAACATGTGTGTTTTAACTTCAATATTGTATATACCATCTTTGGTTGATTTATTAACAA
The DNA here is from genome assembly GCA_027627225.1 of Congeria kusceri. Lineage (NCBI taxonomy): Eukaryota > Metazoa > Mollusca > Bivalvia > Myida > Dreissenidae > Congeria > Congeria kusceri. Next base: position 4,846,969 of record CM051038.1, on the reverse strand, counting down.
TTATTAAATAAACTGAAAACTGTGTATTTTACATGATCGCAATGAATCAATATAATGAGAATAAATACGAGTCAAATACTCGTGTATGGCAAAAAACTGTCTTAACTAAAACATATCTGTTCGAATAACGCACGCGTCTAAATATTTGACATATTAGGTTGATTCGCGTTGATACCCCCGTCACACCGGATTGGTACTGCGTTCCCACGGCGACCCAGAACGCGGTAGCATCGCCAAGGACGCCGTGGGGTCGTCGTGAAAACGCATAAAGACGGCGTCCAAACGCCAAAAACGCCAAATGTGGCGACCTTACGGCGACTACTTTGGACATGTTCAAAGTAAACGCCGAGGCACTGCGTTCTTACGGCGCCGTGGCTAGAACGCCATAGACGCAGTAGCAACGCAGTTCAAACGCCAAGGTCACAGTAGTGTCGTAGATGACTGGCCAAGAACGTATTGTTGGCGCCGTGACGTCGCCGATGATCGATTTGGCCTACCTCACATATCTTGTGCAGATCGACCGATACCAAACCGTTAGTTTAGCAACGTTCTTTTCAAGAACTCGAGCTCGTCTGCCTTTCCCTTATCCTAGTACGAGAAAAGCGTTTTATGAAAGAATTGTTGGTGTTCTCTGAGCCAGTCCACCATAGTTTCTTCGTCCTGTTCGTTCAGGTCGCTTCTGACCTGCTTTCTTTTTCTTTCTTTTTTTGGCCTTGACTGGGCTTTCAATACGTCTGGTACTGCCAGTAGACATTGTGCACGACCCTGAGCCTCCCTCAGGAGATGGCGTCGGTGTCCTGAGTGCTCTTCCCCGCCGACGACCCTTAGACTTGGGCATAACGCTGAGCTTGTGAATTTAATTAAAATCAAATGAAGTCTTCACAACTTGAAGCGTATACATTAATGATTTCTGGAAAAAAATCTTCATTTGTAAGCACGCAGAGCGGACGCTGTATAGTCGTAGTGCAGTCGCATTGCAAACGTCAAGGTCGCAGTAGAGTCGTAGAAGACACGCCAAGAACGTATTGTGGGCGCCATGACGTCGCCGATGATCGCCGATGATCGCCGCGTGAACGCCGAGAGATCGCAGTATGAACGCAGTGAAAACGCTTAGGACGTGGTGGGAACGCCGCGTACACGCAAAGAAAACATATAGCAGCTAGGACCCCCGGCGCGATTGTTGACGGTTTTCGGATTTTTTTTCTTTTTGAGAAAAAAAGCATTGGCGTTCCTACTACGACTATCGCACGGCCGTTAATCACTGGCGCCACCTCTTTTTGGAGATGCATTAATAAACGAGCCAATGATACTTCCGAGGTGGCGCTAAGGACCGGAAGTTTTTAAAAAACGATGGAGAAATCTAGAGGGTGAGTAGGTTATATATGTTTTTTCAACATATTTCGCCTTAGTTTAAAAATCGGACAATGTAGTGCGATTCGGCGAAGATTAATTGATCCACAAATGTACAGAAACATACAATCACAACCCATCTGAATACGTAAGGACCTTTATAAGTTGTGACATGGTGGAGTTTTAAAAAGCAAATCGATGTTTTTTACCTGTGTGACGAGCAAATTTCCACCCAATTAAATCGCTAATGACATCAAAAGATTGCTTTCAACATATACAAGTTGCTGCATTAACAAAAACATTGGCTTCTGGTCGATCGACTAGATATTTTTGCATTTTTCCAAAAGAGATGGAGCCAATGCCAAGGAGGTGGCGCTAAGAACAGGAGGTGGTGCCAATGCACGATATATGATTTGACAGTTATATCACAATATGATCATCACATGACTTTAATTTGGTAGATAATGTTCCTTTTTCATATGATTATTTATTCTTCAACGTAAATACGTAATCCCAAATCTATACAGAACATACACGCGTTCGATTAAAAAAAACAGTTGTAAATATTTAAATATATAATGGAGCAACTCAGTTAAAAAAAAGTCAGCAACCTGAATAAAACAGACTCTACGATATATACCCGAAATGTGTTGCACGCGACACGTCGTCTTTATATATGAGGCATAAAATAAAAAGTTGTTTGTTTCCACTAACCCGACCGACCCTAATTGTTGGTGCCGACCCTATTTTTTTTGGGTATTCCAGGTTGAGTTTTCGATCAATTTTGCTACATTCGATCATATTCACTAAATTAACATTAAATTAACAAACAATAATTTAAAGAAAGAATGTTAAAGAGATTGGGAAGATTCTGCATTTTATTGCATATTCTTATTAAAGTGGGGAATCTAAAAAAGTTAACAAAAAAAAAGTTTAGCCGACCTACCTACCCTTTTTGGCTATGTTAGTGGAAACGAATGACATTTTCTTCTTGGCCTGATGATAACTTCTGCCAATTTATTTCGAAATCCAATAATGCACGAAAATGTATGAGCCGGACACGACATTTACCCCCCCCCCCCACACACACACACAAACACACGCACACACACACGGACAGGGGTAACACTATATGCCCTTCCGCCATTATTATGGCGGGGACATAAACAAGTTTGGCCGACCTACCTACGTTTTTGGCGATGTTAGTGGAAACCTAGAACAAAATTTTTTGGCCTAACTGATACTATTTCTTAAAGAAACAATGCTGCGCACTGGAGAAATTGAATCTATCTGTCAGTGAAATTTGCGCACTGTGCGATTATTCACAGATATGGGCACTTAAAGGAACAGGGCTAGAAATAAATCGTTCCAACATATTTAAGCTGCTAAGCCACAGATTGAGAAAATCACAAAAAAATATTATGTTGTAAAACAATATTTCATTAAATAGAATGAACAGAAAATTAATCGTTCACATTAACAAGTTCCAATAACCCTGATTTTTTTCAACTATTATTTCAACTCAACTTCTATAAGGTCTCCAAGAGTACTTATGACGTCCCGATGTTTGATGGCCCGAAATAACAAGTAGAGAAAGTCACAAATAACGTTGACGGCATGATCAGAGCATCTGCATGTCAAGCCAAAGACCTGGGTTCAAATTCCGTAAGTGATCAAACTATTTCTGGTTTTCGATTGTTTGCAGCGCATTTCTCAAATTATTTCATGTATTGAAGAATTAGAAGAAATATATTGATAAACGGAAAAGCAATGATTTTTTTAATATTGTTCAATCTCTCGAATAAATAAGCTATACAATATTTGCATCGCTTCGCGAGTGTAGCCTTGATATGTTGTACATTAACAGTTCGAAAATATAATTACTCAATCAAACAAATCAAATAGTAATAGTATTTGTTTCCTAAGAATTCGCTGAATCCTCTATTATTTGTATTGTAAATACAAATTTAACTGGTTTCATTGACTGCATTTGATGATAATTGTGTTGTGTATACATGTAATGCTAATCATCTGTGCAGTAGAAGCTTTTATAAGGGGGCTTATTAGGTTACAGACACGGAAGCGGATCACGAAAAGTGATGCCAAACGCCCGTTCACAGAAACGGCAAAAGTTGTATAACGTTTTATTTTCTGATCTTGCAAAGGCTTAAGTTTAAATCCATCAAGGCAGTACTGGCAAACTACTTGTTATGATTTCCTGTATGTCAAAACGAACGCGACTCAACTTATAGATTTGACAATTTAAGTAGTCAACATACAAGTGTAAATCCTGTAAACATAACACGTAGAAACGGTGACATAAAATAGGTCACTTTATTATAGTTTAAAATGTGCATTGGCGCCACCTCCTGTTCTTAGCGCCACCTCCTTGGCATTGGCTCCATCTCTTTTGGAAAAATGCGAAAATATCTAGTAGATTGACCAGAAGCCAATGATTTTGTTAATGCAGCAACTTGTATATTTTAAAAGCAATCGTTTGATGTCATTAGCGATTTAATTGGGTGGAAATTTGCTCATAACACAGGCAAAAACATAGATTTGCTTTTTAAAACTCCACCATGTCACAACTTATAAAGGTCCACACGTTTCCAAATGGGTTGTGATTGTATGTTTCTGTACATTTGTGGATCAATTAATCTTCGCTGAATCGCACTACATTGCCCGATTTTTAAACTAAGGCGAAATATGTTGAAAAAAAATAAATAAAACCTACTCACCCTATAGATTTCTCCATCGTTTTTTAAAAACGTCCGGTCCTTAGCGCCACCTCGGAAGTATCATTGGCTCGTTTATTAATGCATCTCCAACAAGAGGTGGCGCCAGTGATTAACGGCCGTGTATCGGCGATTTCCAAAAACTGACTGTTTTGGTCGTAGTGAGGATGCCAGTCAGGTGTGACGGGGGTATAACATGAAAAGGATGTATAAATATTATTGAATCAATGATAGTTTCACAACTCGACTTTGCAAACACTTCGTCAGTTTGACTTGCCGAAAGTCAGCATTCTCGATATACTACTACATAATCCCTCTGGGAGAATTGTATCAGATGCTATTTATAAAGGCGATCGTGAACATATTTATATAATAAAACAGTAGAATTATCATTGTGGTATTCTGTTTACAATTAGTTAATGGGTATAAAGTAAACAATCCAACATCATAACTTCAATACTGTATACAGCGAGCAGCCGTGAACGATGCATTCTGCTACTGCGCTATTTTTAGAACGTGTACATCACTACATTTATCTGCCAGAGGCATGGGAGTAATTAGGCATTGACTCTCGAATACGAAAAGATCGGCCGTCCAAACACTGGCACAAATGGTAAATAACTTCATTTAATGAAAAATAACTACATTCAATGAACAAAGAGCCTTATAAGGTTAAGCTTGAAACAAACGTAAACCATGTTAAGAGATAGGTCTGGTTAACAACTGGTTTTCCATTAATCTCGAAAAAGATACGTAGCCAAAGTTTTGGAGAAATTCTCTTAAATTAGCAAATGCAATCTTAGGAATTATTCATTCGGCTCTACTGGCGGGAAATTTCCCCAACATTCCATTGGCTGTTGATAAAGGTAAAAACCTGGGTTAGACAGCTACGCCGAAAAAAGCTAACTGCAAACAAATGCACATAAAAAACTCGAGTACAATATAAGCATACCCCTTAACATAGCTAACGGGGCGGGTGTATGTACGATAATATCGTGTTATTTTCGAACTGAAGTTTCCCAAGTAATCAAGCGAGACGCTTTATCGAACTGCGAAGTAAAACGTCGCATTTGGGAATACAAGTGTTTTTTAAGATCATCGTTCTGGCGATTTGTTTAGTTTCGTTCGGATTGGTACTAATTGTGCGTTATGTACTGTCAATAGAAAACAGTCACGATTGTCTAGTGTCCGGAAGTAGAGATAGTGCGAGCGAATTCTGTCGCTAGAAAATAGTGACGATTTCTGCACACATTATTATGAAATGCGGGTATAGTTCTACCGGAAGTAAGCAAGCGAGCGTTTCGTCAATTCTGCCCAAGAGATATCCTACCAGCTCCGTCGGCGCCACGTCTCTAAGGTATTCGCTAAGCAGTTCGCTGAGTGCGCGGATACTGGCGGCGAAGGTATGTTCTGGTGTCGGTATGTTTGGCGATTTGCAGTCGCAGAGGACGTGCTCGAGTTCTCTGTTAGTAAATTGTTTTGAACACTTAGCGCATGATTGTGGGTGGTCATGCGGTCTTTTGCAACAGAGGCATGCCAGGAACTTAATCAGTCTTTGGCTGTCGGGGCGGATCCTAACAACCTTCCAGAGAGATGATAGTTCAAGGCGATGGTGCACGTGTCTGAATATAGAGAAGTCTCTATGTTGTGCTAACCTGACTCGCCACTGTGATTCCTCGTGCGCATGGATTGATGATTTGCATTATGATGCCCATGTTCATTTGTGGGGAAGTACCCATTCGTTTTGGACTGCGTTATATATTGCAATAACAGGTATTTTCCGAGTATTTCGGTGATGTCTGGTACGTAGCCGAGTTGTCGTCGATCGCGCACTTCAAGTTGGAAGAGTCTGTATGCTAACATAATGCGACATGGTTTTGTCGCAGGCGTGCGACATAGAGCTCCAAAAAATGTAAGTTTTTGCAGATCAATGCGTGCTTCTATAGAGGTTATTCCCAGAAGATCAGTCGCCATGTCTGATGGCGTTAGGCGAGGAAGGCCCTGGACGCGCTTTACAAAAAAATGGTGGGCAAATTCTAGTTGCTGCATGTCGGTCTTAGAGATAAGATTTCACAATTCACAGCCGAAAAGGGCTCTTGAAACGACTGTGGTTGTATATAGTTTACCGGCTGTGTTTGGGTTTAAGCCGAATCGCCAGGAGACCTTTCCTGCGAGTGACATAAACGCACCCCTTTTCGATTGCTTGGTGCTGTCGATTACGAATGGATATCTACCTTGCGAAGAATGCGTTCTCCCCAGGTGTTTGTATGTTTGCGATTAAGGAATTGAAGTTGATCCAAACATCAGCTGTATTGGGTGCATTGAGACTTTTTCCTGTTCATAGACATGGCCTCGCATTTAGAAGCATTATAGACGTAGCGCTATCTATTTGCATAGGTGCGACATATTTCAAGGAGTTTGTTCAGACCCTTTCTGGATAGCGACAGCAGAACAATGTCATCAGCCTGTGTCGGGAAGCACAACGCAAGGTCGCAAATTTGTGTGCGTGGTAAAATAAAGAAGGCCTTTAATTGCGCTTGTTCAAATGTGCAGACCACCGATGTGACTGGCAATCATGCGAGTGTCGTATGTCTATCGTATTGTTAATTAAAGTTAATACAAGAAATATCTGTGAAACAGACATTCTGCATTAATTGCGAAAATGAGATATGAAAATTCAAATTTGACAATTCTACCACGACCTGCGACTTGTTTTCTCGACAAAGAAGGAATATAATTGTGGGTTGTTCTGCAATAAACCATGTTCGGAGCCTAATGTTGTGACAGTAGTTCCGGAAATTCCAAGAAATTGTTCAGTAAAATGCATGTGCTTAAACGCGCGATCTAGCAAACAAATAATTTCTGCATCATGCAGCGCAGTAAAACCACATTCCCGTTCTAGTGCATATCATCTCTTAAAAGCCCGACTGTATTATCAGCATAAGCTCAAATGTCGATAGTCCATTTCTGGCTTCGAAACAACAGTTAGCCTGACAAAGCACTGACCTCGAAATGCTGCAAGATGAAATATATTGCGTTTCAAGCGAGTGCAACAACATAAGTAATCAATGCTTAAAATGTTTTGAATGTATACATATAAAATATGAGAAAGTGAGGTTGCTTTGTATATCACAGTAGGTAATAATTTTAAATAACAAAATACATGAAATAAACTACATCCGTGGTAAGGATGCAAAATGAACATTTTTGAATATGACAACATTGTCTCTTAGTAGGCCTATAAAATAGCTGGCACTGGCGAAGTCAAAGTGACAATAAACACTGTACAAATATAAAGAGGCACGCACACGTTGCAAGGATTTCTACAATTGAATGTGAAGCTGTTGTATATATAGATCTGCTTCATTTCAACAGGATATGCAATAATTTCACGCTCAACCCTAGGTTTACGTCGGTGCAAAACTTTAAAATTAAACGATGCTGTATTAGAATTTGTTCATTCGGGACTCCTGGCGGGAAATTTTCTGAACATTTGATTGAATATAGAGAAAGGTCAAAAGTTGGGTAAGACAGCTACACCGAAAAACGGGAGCCGGACAGATACCCTCACGGATTTATGCCCTCCTGATATTTTAGCATAGGCGAACATATGCCCTCCCGGACATACGCCGACCCGGACATATGCCCTCCCGGAAATACGTCACCCAGGACACAGACCCTCCAGGCATTTAACCAATCCACGTATTATATTTTCACAGTTTGTTAAGTGATAAAATTAATAAATACAATTTATTTTAACCCAGTTATTTGCCAACAAAGAGTGTATAAATAATTAATTGGAATATTAAAGTATTCTTTAAGTCAATCTTTCATTTTGATGAAATATTTTAACATTTGTAACAATTATTGCTTTTTTTTTTTTTTTTTTTGTGTCAGATACACTTTATTCGCCAATATGCATAATACAGTACATACAGTACATATGCAGTAATAGTTCAATACGGTACAAGCATATCATGTGACAATAATGCCTGCCAAAGCTATAACAATTACAAACATATAAAATAGAATAGTTAGGAAGGTAGGTCAATATCACAAAAAAGACTCCTGAAATTCTCACATACTTTTATAAAAATTGGATAAGACGTGTTTCTTGAATAACTGCAAAGGCTAGTTAACAACTATTCCGTGAGACCGTGAGTTGTTGAGGTTACCATTTTATGTTAACAAAGAAAAGAAAAAAGAAAACGTTTTATTTGGAGACAAAAATGTTATACTTTTCAGATGATTTACAAGTCGGTGCCAATAGAAAAGTTTTACAATCATCACTAAAATCACTATCATCCAAGTTATGATAATGCAAATAAAAAGGTTAGGAAGGTAAATCAATATCACAAAAAGACTCCACCAATACCTACGAACTTTTATAAATGTCGGGTAAATGTGTTTTTTGCATAACTGCAAAGGCTAGTTTGCAACTATTTCGTAGACCATGAATTGTTGGGGTTACCAATTTACGTTTACAAAGATAAATATACCGTTTTATTTCAAGACAAAAAATGTTATATTTTTCAGATTGTTTACCAATTGATCCCAACACAAAGGTTTTGCAATCAAAACTAAAATTACTATCAATGTTTCTAATAGCAGACGTTATGTCATTAAGTAACAATTCTATGACATTACAACTCCAAAATAAATGAACAAGTGTTTCTGTTTCTGTCTTACAGAAAGTACATTTGTCTGAGTCACATATCATCATTTTATTTAACAATTTATTTGTAGCTAGGATATTGTGAGTCAGTCTTACTTGGAACCATTGACTGTATGAATCTTTTGTGGTTTTAAAAACCCATGCATATAAACTTTTCCACTCTGAGCTATCAATACTAAAAAGGCTATTCCACTTTGCTTGGCAGGTTGGTGTTTCAATGTTGTGTATTAAAACATTATAAATAAAACTGTTATTTTTACTGTGACATAATAAAGGCTTAATATATCCAGGAATTATAGGAAAACAACAGTCATTATTAATAGATGTGATGTCCTTGAGTTTTAGCGAACATAAGTATTTTTTAATAGATTGTATCATTCCTTCAAATTGTAAACAATTTACACTAACACCAAGTTTTTGTTCGAATTCCCTTCTATTTATAAATGTTCCATTGTAATTCATGATGTCTTTAACAAATCTTATTCCTTTGTTATACCAACTTTGAACATAAAACGGTCGCTGTCCTATTAAAAACTTATGGTTAAAGAATAGTGGAAGTTCCTGGAATTTGATGATATTGTCTATTGGTAAAACCTCAATAAAATCCGCAAATGATATTAAAACATCTTTCCAAAATGGGTTAAACATCTTTGTTGCGCATGTTTCAATATAATACTTCCCAAAGTTAAATATTTTATCTAGTTCAAGTATATTTGTCAAAACAAATCCATAACATTTGCTACAATAGCCTGTAACTAGTCTATGTACCCAGAGTATTTTTAACTTTTTAACATACGCACAGACATCAACCATTCTTAAACCTCCATTTTCATAGTCTTTAATAAGAACACTGCCTTTTATCCTTGATTGGCCTTGCCAAACAAAGTCATAAAACATATTATTGATTCTATTTAAAATTTGTGTATTTGGTGTTGGTAATGTGGAAAATAAGTTTGTTAGAAGCGGTAATAAAAGAGATTTGACAACTGTTATTCTGCCAATTGGTGTAAGCGATCTTCTATTCCAAAATTTAATACATTTTTCAATACTTTGTATTTTATCATTAAAATTCAAAGGCACCATATTTTCCAAGTCTATATGAAACTGAATGCCAAGTAGTTTAAAACTATTGATCCCCCAAACCAATTTCCATTTCCTTTTTATCGAGCGAGTGCTATATTTTAAAGAACCAATCCAAATAACATACGTTTTGTCAAAATTTACTTTTAAACCGGAGTATTGGGAAAATTGATGTAAAATATCGAGGGTTATATGAACTGTGTGCTCACTTCCATCTAACAATAATGTTGTATCATCTGCAAACTGTGTTATTTTATATTCTATGCCATTGATAAAAATACCTTTGATGTTCTTGTTATTTCTTATTTTTATGGATAGAATTTCAGCACATAAAATAAATAAATATGGACTAATTGGATCCCCCTGTCTACACCCACGGCCTATAATAAAGAATTCGGAAAGGAAGCCATTCAATTGTTCAGCAGTAGAAGTGTTATGATAAAACAGTGATATCCAATTAATGAAACTTGGACCAAAATTAAAAAAGGAGAGTGTTTTGAATATGAAATCAAAAGATAGAGTATCAAATGCTTTTTCGAAGTCTATCATCATCAGTAATCCAGGTATATTATGTTTTTCGGTAAAGTTCATAATATCATATACTAGACGAATATTTTCCCCAAATGAATCTTCCCTTTACAAACCCTGTCTGGTCTTTACTTATAAGATGATCTAAAACAGACTTCAGTCTTGCAGCTATGGTTCCAGAAGCCAGTTTGTATACAATATTTAATAAAGTAATAGGTCTCCAATTTTTTAAAAACTGTTTTGGTTTGTTTTCTTTCGGAATACATGTAATAATTCCTTGCTTCTGTGTTATAGACAGTTCTCCATTTAGAAATGAAAAATTTAAAGATCTCACTACAAAATGACCAATTTTCCCCCAAAATACTTTGAAAAAGTTAGAAGTAAATCCCTCTGAACCCGGACTTTTGTCGTTTTTCATATTTTTCAAAGTGTTAGAAACCTCTGAAAATAATAAGAGACCTTCCAAACAGGAAGACTGTTCTGGGTTTAGTTTATTAGTGTTAGCATTTTCTAGAAAGCTATCAATATTAAGATCGTTTATTTCTGAAGTCTTAGTATATAAATTCTTACAAAATGATTCTGTTTCCTTTAAAATTTCTGATTGATTATATATGACATTCCCATCACTGGTTTCTAAGAAGGGTATTGCTTTGTTTGTGTAGTTGAATTTTTATAAATTACAAAAGAAATTTGTTGGCTTTTCACCATTGTCTATCCATTCAGCTCGTGATCGAATTATATGTCCTTTAGTTCTTTCATCCCTTATTACTTGTAGTTCATTTTGTAAAGTGACTAATAACTCTTGATTATCCTGATCCAAATTTTTCTCAATCAATTCAATTTTCTTAATTAACTCATGTTCTTTATTATTTTGGCATTTCTTTTTAAAAGATGAATATGAAATTGTCGAGCCTCTGATTTCCATTAATAATGTTTCTAAAAAAAGCTGCTCATCAATTATAAATTCTATATCTGCATTACAGACTGATGATATATTTTCGAAATCATACACTGGTAATGCATATTGTATTTTAATTTGTTCGATTTTGTCATTAATGTAAGCAAGATAGTCTTTGTCCAAAAGAAGGGAGTTGTTAAATGTCCATAGCCCTTTACCATGTGGAATATTTTCAAAGTCCAAAGTTAAAGTGATAACTGAGTGATCAGAACGATAACTAATTCCAATTTTACAATCTCTGATATGAGGTAAGAAATCGTGCGTGACTAGGAAAAAATCAAGTCTTGCCTGTTGTAAAGGATTTGCTCTCCGCCATGAGAATTGTTTTAAATCGCCATGTATTTCTCTGAATGGATCATATAAATTTCTATCGGTCATAAAGTTTGTTAAATTGTTTCTGGCTTTTACGTTATTTTTATTTGATTTGTAATTACAGTAATCAAGATTTGTATTTAACACTAAATTAAAGTCACCACACCATAAAAAAGATTCATTCCCAATATTTTCAATAAGAGAAAAAATGTGTTGATAGAAAGCGGGGCTATCATTATTTGGTCCATAGACATTGATAAGTGTTAACTGTTTACCATGTAAAGTAAGATTTAAAATTATGTAGTTACCGTTATCATCTGTAAAAACTTGGTTGACCTTCGCATCTAATCCTTTTGAGAATAAAATCCCCACCCCTCGAGCATTTGATTTGACAAAGCTAAAAAAGGCTTCTGCATTCCACATTGAATATAATTGTTTTTCCATGTCTGATGTGAAGTGCAAATCTTGCAAACAATATATATGCGAATTAGTTTCCTTTAAAAAATGAAAAACGTCTAATCTTTTCTGGTGGTCATGTAAGCCTCTGCAATTATAAGATATAATTTTTAACTTATTCATTTTTGCTAATACTAAACAATGAGACAACTATTAGAATAATATTGCCTTTTCCAAAGATGTAGCAATTCATATATGTTAAAAGTCCCAAAACCTTCCTTATCGTAACACACAGCATGGCAAACATAAAAGAAAAACACAAACAAATTAACAAAAAAAAATTTGAGGATTACAACTAATGCAGTGTACAAAAGGTGCAAGATAAATTGCCCTAAATATAAGACAATGAGTTTTGGTTGCTCAGCTATTCAAGCTTTATATATAAAATATAAAAATGTTTACGTGTATTCATACTCATGGTGGCACTGTAATATGTCTATTGTAAATTTTAGTCATAAAGCTAATTAAGCAATGTTACCTATATTTCTTCTTATGTTTCATTTAAGAGATATGAATACCATACATTTTCAGCGTATTCTTTGTAAATACTACGCTGTATTCTGTTAAACGGTAAATTTATGTATGGATCAAAACTATAAACTTGGTTTAATTCATTTATTGAGATGTTTTTGAAAAAAAAAAAAAATTACTCCCCCCATTTTTGAGAAGTGTAAAATACCATTCTGATTGTTTTGTTAATTTAATCATTTCACCATATAATGGCAGGATGTAATCAAACCTAACAACAACAACATAATAATAATCAAATCATTTTAGCTATTGTATTAACAGCAGAAAAGTAAACAGTAGCATAAATATTAATCAATTTACAAACAAGACAAAAGCATAAATAAACCAAGTATACCATTGTATTAACAGCAGAAAATAAATAGTAGCACAAATTTAATCAATATTCAAAACAAAACAAAAAACATAAATAAACTGTGTCTACAATGGAAGCGATTTGTTGAAACAGAAGATAAATATGTACAATTGAATTTAACTAGTAGAAACAGGCTATACTAACCAGATGAGTGTGCATTTTATGAACCGGAATGATTGATACTGATTATACCTAGCAAACATCTCAAACTGTAAAATGTTTTTATAAAACCATACTATAGATAAATATTCAATAAAGCGAACTGGTCATTTATTTGTCTACCATCTGTATATTACAAATAATTATAGTCAGCAATACTAAGACAACAAAGAAAACAACCCTAGCAAACATAAAAACATTATTTAGTACTGTAGACTGAGAAAAAGCGCAAGTAATTGGAGCAAGCACGGAGTGTTTATCTCCGCATACAGCTTTAACAGTTATTTTGATTATTCAGTTGTTTCCATTTTGAGGGTCGTCTACAAAGCTTGTGCTGAAATTTGTAGAGACACTAGTACAACGAATTGACAAACAATTTTCAGCAAGGCAACATGTTTGTTTTCAATGCACATTATACATTAGTGATATCCAATTGATTTAATGTTAGTAATATTGGAGAGTATTATATATTTAAAAGTTATAAGTGTTTTGGAACAGTATAACTTTCTGGTAGAATATGTGTTTTATAACTGACCCTCAAGTATGACATGTCCTCTCTATGTTACTCTGTTGAGTACAGTTATTCACGGAAACCATGAAAAACTTTAGAAACTCAACTGTGTATTTTTAGAAAGAGTGACCTTTAGTTAATGACAAATGGTATATGTATTTAAAGTACATTTACTCATGAAAAACACGGGGCTTTTGCAAAATACCACTGCATTCCATGAGAAAAAAAAATATAAATAAATAAATAAATAAAAAAAATAAAATAAAATAAAATATTGGTCTTTTAACATATTTTGCATAGCAAAGAAATATAAACAAGAGTTAAATACATCATTTTATCAATTGGTAAAATACTATTTTGCATCACCGAAAAATATTCCGCAAGTATATTTCACAATCACCGTCAAATGAAGACAAGTGTTAACACCCTCATTTTATGTTTAATATAAATATACTGGATGTATCTGTGTGTGCGTATGCGTGCGTGTGTGTGTGTGTGTGTGTGTGCGTGTGTGTGTGTGTGCGTGCGCGCGTGCGTGTGAGTGTGTTCGTGTGTGCATGCGCGGGCTCGAGCTCGTGTGTGAGTGTGTGCACATATATTTTAAGATAAATCAAGTATCAACCTGTTTAGATGTTAAAGTATATATGTGTAAAGGAATCATTGATGCAATAATTACAAAGGAAAACAGTGATAATGGCCTTATTAGTATTGAAAACATAAACTGTCCAGATTTGGAACAACAGCATTGTTATAGTTGGACAATGATCAGGTGAACAGACTTTATATGAGATTACGGACGGACAAAAACTATATCATAGTAAGCGCAGTATTTTAACAATTGGATAATTGTTAAACAGTGTTTATAATTAGATTCTGTTTGAAGGATAAAAAAAAGCCTTTTTGAATGATACACTTATACTTTCAGATTACTGCTTAAACATAATAGACAATTAATTGTTTAAATCTTAGAAGCAATTCAATGTTTAATACTTTGCGAGAGACAATATAGTACACTATGAGAAGTGATTTACATACCGATTTAAAGGTACACAAAGTAATTTTCCACAGTTTGTAGAGTATCCATTATTGTCACCACTCTAAACACTGGCTCCCGTCTTGAACTTCCTGTTTCGGTACCGGAAATCACTGATTGTGTTGTTTATATTGTCAAATATGTCAAACTTTATCCTTTCCTCGGTGATAGTTTGTCCGAAAACTGCTCCGTTCAAGAACCAGGCGTTCTTTATATCAGGGTGTAGAAATAGCCTATTGCTCAGTCCCTGATTGCGCTTCGTAACATCATCAACTAGCTTGAATCCTTTGGTCTTCATCGGAGTTCGTTTCCTCATAATTGCTGATTTTGCATTGTTGTTTCTTAGCTTGAGTATTATTGGTCGAGTTGTGCCCTTCTTTGATGGAATTCGATGTATGGCAATTATGTCCTCTGGCTTCAGTTCAACATCTGCTGTTGTCTTTAGGATATTAGATACGGTTCGGGTTAGACTGGTTTCCGATTCATCGGGTGTTTCTGTGATGTTCATGATTTTAACATTGTTCTTTCTCGAATATTGCTCATTATAATTTGCCAGTTTAAGTGCTTCTCTGCTTGTCTCATAAATGTTTTCAACTTGTGCTTCTAGCTCAGTAATTGCTTTTGTGCTACTGCTCTTAAGATCAACAATCTTTTGTATCAACTGTTCATTTTCGAATTCAAGACCTGCTATTTTTTCTTTGAATATATTCGTTCTATTCGTTACTTCAGTTTCGATTTGTTTGACCATTGTTTCTTCTATCTTTCTCATTATCGTGGAAACTGTGTTCTTGATCAGATCTTCTATTTCTTCCCGCTTTAACATGCTTTTGAGATCATTGCTTATTATCATGACCTTATTAAGATGGCTATTAGTGATGATAATTTTGAGGGCCAGTGTCCGGGAGTGCAAGCAGGGTGGACTTATGTTCTCCCGATATTTTTTATGCACAGGCGGAAAGGCCTTTATACCATCACCTTTAGCATAGGCCTATGCTAAACATTTCGGGAGGACATAAGTCCGGGAGGGCATATGTCCGACATCCCCCCAAAAATACAACCAACACATGGATATGACACGAAAATTGCGAAAACAAAAAGTAAAAGCATTTTCGCCATCGTAATATCGTGCTGTCGTGTTGACGCGTTATCGTCATCGCACTGTCGCATTATCGTCGTCGTACTGTCGCGTTATCATATTCGTACTGTCGCCTTCCGGTGCGCATATGCATGCTTAGTATAAAAACATCGGCAGCGTGTTTGAGGTATTTTACTCTACAAAAATAACAGGAATCGTGATCTCTTCTCGCTCAGGCGACCTTGTCAAGGCAGACCATTTTTACTACCGTAATCGCATACATTAATTTAAGCAATAATCTATACAACATGTTATTACATGTATATATTCTTTGATTTAAGGTAGCAGTTAAAATTCTCAAAGTTAGCACGATATTCGCGCCAGCTCGATATTCGCGTTTCACCTTTGAATGTCGATGTCAGTGCTGGCTCGAAATTCAACCTAGCTCGATATTCGCGGTTCGTGTTTGAATTTCGATCTCAGAGCTAGCACGATATTCGCATCAGCTCGATATTCACGTTTCAACTTTGAATGTCGATGTCAGTGCTGGCTCGAAATTCAACCTAGCTCGATATTCGCGGTTCGTGTTTGAATTTCGATCTCAGAGCTAGCACGATATTCGCACCAGCTCGATATTCGCGGTTTGCCTTTGAATGTCGATGTCAGTGCTGGCTCGAAATTCAACCTAGCTCGATATTCGCGGTTCGTGTTTGAATTTCGATCTCAGAGCTAGCACGATATTCGCATCAGCTCGATATTCACGTTTCAACTTTGAATGTCGATGTCAGTGCTGGCTCGAAATTCAACCTAGCTCGATATTCGCGGTTCGTGTTTGAATTTCAATCTCAGAGCTAGCACGATATTCGCACCAGCTCGATATTCGCGGTTTGCCTTTTGAATGTCGATGTCAGTGCTGGCTCGAAATTCAACCTAGCTCGATATTCGCGGTTCGTGTTTGAATTTCGATCTCAGAGCTAGCACGATATTCGCATCAGCTCGATATTCACGTTTCAACTTTGAATGTCGATGTCAGTGCTGGCTCGAATTTCAACCTAGCTCGATATTCGCGGTTCGTGTTTGAATTTCGATCTCAGAGCTAGCACGATATTCGCACCAGCTCGATATTCGCGGTTTGCCTTTGAATGTCGATGTCAGTGCTGGCTCGAAATTCAACCTAGCTCGATATTCGCGAATCGTGTTTGAATTTCGATCTCAGAGCTAGCACGATATTCGCATCAGCTCGATATTCGCGTTTCTCCTTTGAATGTCGATGTCAGTGCTGGCTCGAAATTCAACCTAGCTCGATATTCGCGGTTCGTGTTTGAATTTCGATCTCAGAGCTAGCACGATATTCGCATCAGCTCGATATTCGCGTTTCACATTTGAATGTCGATGTCAGTGCTGGCTCGAAATTCAACCTAGCTCGATATTCGCGGTTCGTGTTTGAATTTCGATCTCAGAGCTAGCACGATATTCGCATCAGCTCGATATTCGCGTTTCACCTTTGAATGTCGATGTCAGTGCTGGCTCGAAATTCAACCTAGCTCGATATTCGCGGTTCGTGTTTGAATTTCGATGTCAGAGCTAGCACGATATTCGCATCAGCTCGATATTCACGTTTCAACTTTGAATGTCGATGTCAGTGCTGGCTCGAAATTCAAACTTGCTCGATATTCGCGGTTCGTGTTTGAATTTCGATGTCAGAGCTAGCACGATATTCGCACCAGCTCGATATTCGCGGTTTGCCTTTGAATGTCGATGTCAGTGCTGGCTCGAAATTCAACCTAGCTCGATATTCGCGGTTCGTGTTTGAATTTCGATCTCAGAGCTAGCACGATATTCGCATCAGCTCAATATTCACGTTTCAACTTTGAATGTCGATGTCAGTGCTGGCTCGAAATTCAACCTAGCTCGATATTCGCGGTTCGTGTTTGAATTTCGATCTCAGAGCTAGCACGATATTCGCATCAGCTCGATATTCACGTTTCAACTTTGAATGTCGATGTCAGTGCTGGCTCGAAATTCAACCTAGCTCGATATTCGCGGTTCGTGTTTGAATTTCGATCTCAGAGCTAGCACGATATTCGCACCAGCTCGATATTCGCGGTTTGCCTTTGAATGTCGGTGTCAGTGCTGGCTCGAAATTCAACCTAGCTCGATATTCGCGGTTCGTGTTTGAATTTCGATCTCAGAGCTAGCACGATATTCGCATCAGCTCGATATTCACGTTTCAACTTTGAATGTCGATGTCAGTGCTGGCTCGAAATTCAACCTAGCTCGATATTCGCGGTTCGTGTTTGAATTTCGATCTCAGAGCTAGCACGATATTCGCACCAGCTCGATATTCGCGGTTTGCATTTGACTGTCGATGTCAGTGCTGGCTCGAAATTCAACCTAGCTCGATATTCGCGAATCGTGTTTGAATTTCGATCTCAGAGCTAGCACGATATTCGCATCAGCTCGATATTCGCGTTTCACCTTTGAATGTCGATGTCAGTGCTAGCTCGAAATTCAACCTAGCTCGATATTCGCGGTTCGTGTTTGAATTTCGATCTCAGAGCTAGCACGATATTCGCTCCAGCTCGATATTCGCGGTTTGCCTTTGAATATCGATGTCAGTGCTGGCTCGAAATTCAACCTAGCTCGATATTCGCAGTTCATGTTTGAATTTCGATGTCAGAGCTAGCACGATATTCGTATCAGCTCGATATTCACGTTTGAACTTTGAATGTCGATGTCAGTGCTGGCTCGAAATTGAACCTAGCTCGATATTCGCGGTTCGTGTTTGAATTTCGATCTCAGAGCTAGCACGATATTCGCACCAGCTCGATATTCGCGGTTTGCCTTTGAATGTCGATGTCAGTGCTGGCTCGAAATTCAACCTAGCTCGATATTCGCGGTTCGTGTTTGAATTTCGATCTCAGAGCTAGCACGATATTCGCATCAGCTCGATATTCGCGTTTCACCTTTGAATGTCGATGTCAGTGCTGGCTCGAAATTCAACCTAGCTCGATATTCGCGGTTCATGTTTGAATTTCGATCTCAGAGCTAGCACGATATTCGCACCAGCTCGATATTCGAATTTCGATCTTCGATTTTCGATGCCATTGCCAACTTCACACACCTAAATATATTGATGTTTTGAAGCATATTATCTTATTTGTATATTTGGGAGAGCTAATGTTGTAAAACCTTGCGTTCACATCCTGATGCATGTTGTTGTTGTTTTGTGTTGTTCTTTTTTTTTCAAATAAAAAAAAAATATGTTTAAACTAACAATGACAACATATATATATATGTATATATATATATATATATATTTATTATACGAATATAATGCATTATCTAGGTATTCTTCTATTATTAATTTAATTCTTGTCATTGCATTGTTAGATTACCTTCAAGTTCGATGCAGATTACAAAGGTAAATTAGTTTTAAGTAAACGTTATTATTAACTCTTTTATAGTTCGGCTATCATAGTTAAACTCGTGTTTTACTTGTTTTCATAATCTTAACACTGAATTTGGGATACAATATTGTGTCATTATATTGCTATAATTCCAGTAAAACTCCATGTACATAACTTGTGTTCATAACATTGAATCACAAAATGTACAGGATGTACAGTGTATTTGCGCCACATCACCAAACCGACATCTCTCAGACTACTGTAATTTACTTAGAGTTTCAGTCCTGGTTCTACCCATAGTTCAGACTTAAATCTTTGTGACCTTGACGTTTATTAACCTTTCAGAACTAGTTATACCCAAATTCCGGATACAAGTTTATGTAACGTTGTAGATTATCAAACGCTTCCCTACTGGTTCTTCCCAGCGTTTGTGCATAAGTTTATGTGACGTTGTAGTTAATTAAACGTTTAAGTACTGGTTCTACCCAAAGTCCGGACTTCCGTCTATGTGACGTTGTAGATTATGGACTAAACGTAATGTGTAGATTATGAAACGTTTCAGTACCGTTTTACCCAGAAATCAAACTTACGTCTATGTGACGTTGTTATTAATCAAATATTTCAGTACTGGTTATTGCCAGAGCCCGGACTAAAGTCTATGTGATGGTGTAGATTGTTTAATGTTTCAGTACTTGTTCTTCCCAGAGTTCGTACTAAAGTCGATTTGACAATACTTCAGTGTTGTTTTTACCAGTTCCCAGAAATCGTACTTTAAAATGTCATAATTATATTTTGATATTATTGTGTGCATTCCGCAACATATTCGTATCGTAGTAGTTAATCGAAAAACTCTTGTTCGTGTAACGCTTTTCATAATACTTTAATGCAGAATTTCTAGCATCTTGTCTCACCTTGGTATCTCTCTGATATGTGTAATTTATTCAACGTATCCGTACTGATTCTACCTCGAGTCCGGCCTGAATCCTATTTGACGTATAATTCTTTTAATTTTAAGTTCTGGTTCTTCTGTGTGACTGTCGTTTACCAAATGTTTAAGTACTGGTTCTACTCAGACTCCGGACTTAAGTCGATGTGACGTTTAAGTTTATCAAATATTGTATTACTGGTTCCACCCAAAGTTCGTACTAATGTCTATGCGAAGTTGAAGTTAATCAAATGTTTCTCTACTAGTTCTTCCCAGAGTACGTACTTCAATATGTTATAACTATATTTTGCATTCCACAACCCATATTCGTGTTAAAATAGTTAAACGAAAACATGTCATTCAATGTTCATTGTTGGCAACACTTAAAACAACTCCAGTAAAATAGTTTAACGTATTTGGTGTAATCCTGTCACGTGGAATGTGTTTATTTCGTTCATAGGATTAAAATATAGTTATTTCTTTTTTAAAGGTAAATGTGTGTTAAGCTCGAACTGTGTATTCAATAGTCACCATCAGTTTGAATAACCGAATTCGAGAAGGCTGCATTATTATTAAATTCTTCGACGCATTGGTTAAATGCCGAAACTAAAATCACGTGACCATGGTTAACATCAGGTGATTTATATACTGAATAAATGTTAATCAAAATAGTGTTCATTTTGCTTAAATTTCTTATTATACTTTCCCAAATAGTTTAACATGATACAAGGAAATGAATTAAATACTTCATCTCATGCACATGGGGACGATGCAACGTTCGACGTTAGTAGTCAATGCATTGAAGTAGGGGAGACGAATGTGAGACGTTGGCGATCATATTTCCTCCAGCAGTTGCTTCCCTTGTTCAACGGACAGCAAAATAGTCGTGCATCCATAGCATGAACAACTCACACTTTGGACATTGAACAATTCTGTTTTCTTAGTCTTACATTCAAGTAAAACGCATTTCTTAACATATTTTTAACTTATACGCAATTCAAAACTCAAATAATGGTTACGACACTACAGCAATACCTTTCTCAAGCAAAAATAAACGAATTGCAAACTGTGTTTAAGTATTTTTAATGTATGTAAAGAGCTTGGTAAAATCAACAAACTATGGTATATAAGTAATAGTTGTAGCAAATTTTTACCTGTTGGTTACTTAACGAGCCCGCAAGGTGATATTAAATTATTAACTTAGTGAGGTCAAAGTGTGCTACAAGTGTTCCAAACCATATTTACCTATAAAATTGCAACTTTCCACGATGCCCATCTCATAGGCATTTACATTACGTCACGCGACGTCTTAACGCTTGGCATGTGTGTCGTTTACACATTTAGCGCTGTATCATGTGGAAGCTTACCGTGCAATACTTACAAAGATTGCGTATAAATTAAAACTAAATTTCAATATACTGCGCGCTACTAATTGCACGATAACCTTGCATATTATGTTCCGCCCACCAGTTTCTGTTCTTATTTTACAGTTATTGAATACCGAAGAACAAAGAAAACACTTTGAAATATGGTTTAACTACTACCACTACTACTACTACTACTACTACTACTACTACTACGACTACTACTACTACTACTACTACTACTACTACTACTAGTAATAATGATGATAATAATAATAATAATAATAATAATAATAATAATAATAATAATAATTATAATAATAATAAACATTAACGAACATTGACAAATGACGTCAGCTTTATATGTGTTTAGACAAAACGTCAACGTTTGATATGAACGCTACATGCAGCAATGATTTATTTTTATGATTTTGCTATCGCGGTTTCTTAAAAAAGAACAACACTATTTTAAAGATCTTAAATGTTGTGGATGACCACTTATTTTGAGAGTTTAACCATGTTGTTCAAGGTTTGCAATGTAAATCGTTGATTGCACCTGAATACTACACAGGATGAAAATGTTCGGTTTAATATAAGTAATAGAACACCCCACTATGGGCCTTCGGCTTCGGCCCACATACAGCGTGAGGCTTCCTGGCTGGTCACTATAATGGCATAGGGCCCTCAGTGGGGTTTTCCATTTCTTAATTATAATGCAACGCATAATCTCCATGCAAAGATAGTGATCCGGTTAGCTCTGTAAAAATATCAAGAGGTTAGCTATGAGAACAAGAGTTTCCGGGTTCGGTCAGGTTAGCTATAAAGGGCAAGTACTCTCAATGTAAATAGTGGTCACGAGTTCCGCCTGGTAAGCTCTGTCGGGAGAGTACTCGTCATGTAAACGAGAGGTGCCGGTTTGGTCTGGTTATCTCTCTCGGGAGAGTACTCGCCATGTAAACGAGAGGTGCCGGGTTAGGACTGGTAAGCTCTGTCGGGAGAGTACTCGCCATGTAAACGAGATGTCCCGGGTTAGGACTGGTAAGCTCTGTCGGAAGAGTACTCGTCATGTAAACGAGATGTCCCGGGTTCCGCCTGGTTAGCTCTGTCGGGAGAGTACTCGTCATGTAAACGAGATGTCCCGGGTTCCGCCTGGTTAGCTCTGTCGGGAGAGTACTCGTCATGCAAACAAGAGATGCCGGGTTTGGTCTGGTTAGCTCTATCGGGTGAGAACTCGCCATGTAAACGAGAGGTAATGGGTTAGGACTGGTAAGTTCTGTCGGAAGAGAGCTCTCCATGTAACGAGAGGTCACTGGTTCGGTCTGGTTAGCTCTGTGGGAGACTACTCTCTATGTAAACGAGAGGTTCCGGGCTCGGCATGGTTAGCTCTGTCGGGATAATACTATCCGTGCAAACGAGAGGTTCCGTGTTCGAACTTGCTAACTCTGTCGGGAGAGTACAGTCCATGCAAACGAGAGGTACCGGGTTCAGTATGGGTAGCTCTCTCGGGAGTATCAACGAAAGATCCTGTGATCTTCTATTAGTCTAAAACATGTATGTAAACCTTAAAAATGGCGGACATTGCTTTACCCTGCATACATCAAATCGCTACAGAACAAACATAGTAAGTAAACAGATGCAACATCAGGAAGATCTGTTATTTCGGTAGGTTTAGCCACCAAACAACACGCATTATTAATGTTTTAGCAAAAGGTAGGCTTTGTTAATGAGACTACATTCACATCACGAAAGCTCCAGAGCTATAATTGAGTCCTACCACTTTTATATTACAAGGCTATATACAGTTGTATTACAGATCCTAGATACTTCTGTTAAATACATCCCATGAAGACTTTTAAATGCTTTCACTTCGACTCTTAAATGTTCCATACACAAGAACAATACGTGAGTGCTCACAGCTATACTGGTACAGTTTCAATTCGATCTTAATAAAGAATGATAAAGTTAGAGTTAGTGATACCAAATAGGATTCAAATGAAACGCCGTTGAATATAGAACAGATTTAAGATTTATTCTGTATTCGTAAGTCTAAGAATGGGTTGGTGAATACGGATCCTGGAGCCGGTACTACGGTGTGTGAACCGTGTCCTACGGTATTCAGTTATAAATATAAATATCGCTGTTTCGCATCGTTGTTTCTCACCTTCAACATTGGGATAACAAGGGCGACAACGCGAAAACACGATACGAAAACACGATACGAAAACACGATACGAAAACACGATACGAGCGAAATCACAATGCAATATCGCAATTACCCATCGTGTTTTCGCAACCTCGCAACGTGATTTCGCTCCATCGTATCGTGATCCCGCGTTCTCGATATTGTAATTCAAAGGTCGAAAGTGCGAAACAACGAGAGGCTCTAACGGAACTGTAGTGTCCTCAATGTTAAAGACGTGTACCGGTAGGACTAATAGGCCTGTAGCGTTAGATTAAACGCTCAGCGCCAGCGTAGAAATACAATTTGGGCGTTAGATTAAACGCTCAGCACCAGCGTAAAAAGACTATTCGGAGGAAACAAAATGAAATCAATTGTATTATGAGTGTATTTTACACGAAAGGGAACATTTGTTTGGATGCAATTGACTTTTATCATGTCATTTGGTAAAATGTTGGTTACCAGCAGCCAATTGTATAAACATTTCTTACCGCGGTAAACAATGATACCGCAGTAACCTGAACCCTACCATAGGTTAAACGGTTTGTATAAACAATTTCCAAAAAATTAACCACGCAGATTGGCACTCTTATTGAAATACCCCGTTTGGTGCCTCTAATATGATTCCGATTCAGACTCATCAACCCTTCACGATGACGTGTACAATTTGTCAAAAATGTGTGCTGTCATCGAATCTATTCTGTGTCAGTAGACGTGTAGAAATCATGAAGTGTACATCGGAGAATTGAAGAAGCAAATTTTTATAACTTTATACTTGAATTTACGTTTAAAGTATGGCTATATATATGCGTTGATCTATATTCATAGATGAATGTCCGCCATGTTTGTTGTGGTTAAAATACTCTAACCAAGGTTAGCTAGGTGGGTAAAAATATACCGCGGTAAGTGCGTGGTTAATGTTTTGGAAATTGTTTATACAAACCGTTTTACCAATGGTAGGGTTCAGGTTACTGCGGTATCATTGTTTACCTCGGTAAGAAATGTTTATACAATTGGCTGCAGGAACGAGGGTGGTTACTAGGCAGGAGGGCGGTTACCAGGCGGTTACCAGGCAGGCGGGTGGTTTCCAGGCAGGCGTCTTGATTCCAGGCAGGTGGGTGGGTTACAGACAGGCGGATGGTTTCAAGGGAGGAGGGTGGGTCCCACGCGGTCGTTCTGGCGGGTTCCAGACAGGCGGGTGTTTCCAGGAAGGCGGATGGTTTCCAGGTAGCCGGAAGGTTTTCAGACAGGAGGGTGGGTTCTAGACAGGCGGGTGGGTTCTAGGCAGACGTTCTGACGGTTTCCAGACTGGCAGGCGGGTGGGTTCCAGGCAGATGGGCAGGTTCCAAATGAGCGCGCGAGTTCCTTGATAGCGAGCGGTATCCGTGAGGGCGGGTTCCAGGCAGGCTAGAGGGCATTCAAACGGTCGCGCAGGCAGTCCATTGGGTTTGCAAATGATTTAGTGACTGAGCCATTGAGTGATCCAGCCAGTCAGTCATTAAGTCAATTTGTCGGCCAGTTCATCAATATTATTGAGAAAATTGTGCAAACAATTCACGACTTACCCCCATACATCTCGCTTATGGTATATAAAATATTCTAGTACTCAATAATGTTGCTGTGTGAACCATGAGTGGGTACTTAAGTCTGTGTTCGTCATTACAACGCGTACCTATTACAATACATTTTGTACTTTTTATGTTTATTGTGTTTAATTCTAGTAAACGTGATGTTAGATTACCTACAATGTAAATGTATAAGCAAACAAATATGGAATTAATCTGAAAGGAAATATTCACAGATTATCAAATTCGTGATTTTGGTCACGTATTCCAAAAAGAAAAGTATATTATATCTAAAAAAGCGAAATGACACTTTTGACATATAAATGTATTATCAAATAGTGTGTCGTTAATGGGTAGAAATCTCATACTTGAATAAAAATATAAAGCGTTTATTACGCTTTTTGTCTGAAATTTGTAAAACAAGTGGTTAGCGTTAGATACTCTTAGTCCCAGTGTTCCTGGGATCGAGTCCCGGCGGAGGCAAATCTTTCTACCTTGATATTGTTCTTTATATAATATGCAGTTTGGTTGGTTCAGAACCATTTGGGTTTGCAGTTAAATGCATTCAATGAGTTTTTTTTCCAAAAATTACGAACACATGTCAGTAGGTCCCTTAAAGCGTACGTGGTAGCTATTAACTCTTCAATTAATTCGTTTCCATAGAAAAACTTTTGTTCGTATAACCTTTCTCTTAACACTTAAATGCACAATTTCTAGCACATATGTTTGCAGCTTGATATATCTCAGGAACGAGTAATTTATAAAACGTTTTCGTACTGGTTCTACCCAGAGTCCGAACTATAGGTTGTATATGATGTTGTAGATTATAAAACGTTTCAGTTTTGGTCCTACCCAGATTTCGGACTTAATGTTATGTGAAGGTGCAGATTATTAAATGTTTCAGTACTGGTTCTACCCAGAGTTCGGACTAAAGGCTACGCTTCGTTGTAGATTATTAAGTGTTTCGTAATTGGTTCTACCCAGAGTTCGTACATTGATATGTCATAAGCACTTGTTCGTGTAGCGCTTTTCATAATATTTAAATGCAGAATTTCTAGCATACATTTTCGTAACTTGATATCTCTCTGACACGTGTAATCTATATAACGTCTCCCTAGTAAACACCTGAAGACGGTAAGACGTTGGATTTAAGTCGTGACGTCGGCGACAATAAACCGATGTCGATGCGACGTTGAAATATTGTCATAAGTACGACGTTGTACTACGACCTTGTACCGACGTCGGATCGACGTCATTTTTGGGCGATGGCTTTCACCAAAAGAAATCAACTTTGGCCAGTAGACCCAGTACAGGATTAATCATTATCTAAAGTACAAAAGTAACGTGGTCGTTCCTAACACATGTAGATTCTGGATTTATTAGGAATTTTAAAGAAAGGGTATTTCCGATCCGTACTGGATTCTACCAGTCCGGACTAAAGGCTATGTGGTGTGGAGTTTATCAAATGTTTCAGTACGTGTTGTACCCAGAGTCCGGACTAAAGTCTGTGTGTTTTTGTAGATTACT
The DNA here is from genome assembly GCA_027627225.1 of Congeria kusceri. Classification (NCBI taxonomy): domain Eukaryota; kingdom Metazoa; phylum Mollusca; class Bivalvia; order Myida; family Dreissenidae; genus Congeria; species Congeria kusceri. The sequence continues at coordinate 4,820,244 of CM051038.1, read as the reverse complement.
GAATGTTTCAGTACTAGTTCTACTCAGAGTCCGGACTAAAGTCTATGTGATGATGTAGATTACTGAATGTTTTAGTGCTAGTTCGACCCAGTGTCCTGAATAAAGTCTATGTGATGTTGTAGATGGTTGTAGATTACTGAATGTTTCAGTACGTGTTCTACCCAGAGTCCGGACTTTAGTCTAAGTGATGTTGTAGATTACTGAATGTTTTAGTACTAGTTCTACCCAGAGTCCGGACTAAAGTCTGTGTGATGTTGTAGATTACTGAATGTGTTAGCACTTGTTCTACCTAGAATCCGGACTAAAGTCTGTGTGTTGTTCTAGATTACTGAATGTGTTAGTACTAGTTCTACCCAGAGTCAGGACTAAAGTCTAGGTGATGTGTTATATTACTGAATGTTCTAGTACTTATTCTAACCAGAGTCCGGACTTAAGTCTATGTGATGGTGTAGATTACTGAATGTGTTAGCACTAATTCTACCCAGAGTCCGGACTTCAGTCTATGTGATGTGGTAGATTACTGAATGTGTTAGTACTATTTCTACATAGAGTCAGGACTAAAGTCTATGTGATGTTGTAGATTACTAAATGTGTTAGAACTAGTTCTACCCAGAGTCCGGACTAAAGTCTATGTGATGTTGTAGATTACAGAATGTGTTAGTACTAGTTCTACCCAGAGTCCGGACTAAAGTCTAAGTGATGTTGTAGATTACTGAATGTGTTAGTACTTGTTCTACCCAGAGTCCGGACTTAAGTCTATGTGATGTTGTAGATTACTGAATGTGTTAGTACTAGTTCTACCCAGAGTCAGGAATAAAGTCTATGTGATGTTGTATATTACAGAATGTGTTAGTACTAGTTGTACCCAGAGTCCGGACTAAAGTCTAAGTGATGTTGTAGATTACTGAATGTGTTAGTACTAGTTCTACCCAGAGTCCGGACTTAAGTCTATGTGATGGTGTAGATTACTGAATGTGTTAGTACTAGTTCTACCCAGACTCAGGAATAAAGTCTATGTGATGTTGTAGATTACTGAATATGTTAGTACTTGTTCTACCCAGAGTCCGGACTTAAGTCTATGTGATGTTGTAGATAACGGAATGTATTAGTATTTATTCTACCCAGAGTCCGGACTAAAGTATGTGTGATGTTGTAGATTTCTGAATGTTTCAGCATTGTTTCTACCCAGAGTGTGTAATAAAGGCTATGCGACGTTGTAGTATATCAAATGTTTCAGTACTGGTTCTTCCTAGTTCCCTGAGATCGTACTTTAAAATGCCATAATTATATTTTGATATCATCGTGTGCATTCCACTACATATGCCCGTTCTACTAGATAAACAAAAAATTATTTCGTTTAAAGCTTTTCATAATACTTTAATGCATAATTTTAAAATATTGTCGCGTGCCTGGCCCGGTTAGCTCAGTTGGTAGAGCGCTGGACTGCCAATCCGGGGATCCTAAGTCCGCACCCCAGCCCGGCCGCATCATTTGTGTGGAGATTGGTCATTACATTATTTCTACGGCCATTATCCCCTACCATTGATTCAAGTAGGGCAATTGTCAGTTGCTGGCATAAGTATGTGCACTTAGTACTGGTAAACCGCCTAGATCGGCTCAGCTTGCCCAGGAAAATTGTGAGTAAGTTAACTGAATATGACCGAAATACTGTTAAAAACGGCCAAAATCTTAACAAACAAACAAACAAAGCATATTGTCGCAACTTGGTATATATCTAATACGTGTAATTTATAAAACGTATCCGTACTGATTCTACCCAGAGTCCGGACTGAAGCCTATTTGACGTAGAAGTTATTTATGTCTGAGTACTGGTTCTACCGAGTGTCCGGATATAAATCTCGGTGACTGTCGTTGACCAAATGTTTTAGTACTGGTTCTACCCAGTGTCCGGACATTAGTTTCTGTGACTGTCGTTGACCAAATGTTGCAGTACTGGTTCAACTCCCACTGTCCAGACTTAAGTCTCTGTGACTGTTGTTGACCAATGTTTTAGTACTGGTTCTACCCAGTATCCGGACTTAAGTCGATGTGACTGTCGTTGACCGAATGTTGCAGTACTGGTTCTACACAAAGTCCGGAATTAAGTCGATGTGACTGTCGTTTAACAATGCTTTTGCACTGGTTCTACGCTGTGTCTGGACTTAAGTCTCTGTGATGTCGTTGACCAAATGTTGCAGTACTGGTTCTACTCAGTGTCCGGACTTAAGGCGATATGTCTGTCGTGTACCAATGTGACTGTCGTTGACCATATGTTGCAGTCCTGGATCTACTCAGTGTCCGTACTTCAGTCCATGTGACATTTAAGTTTACAATTTTTTTAGTACTGGTTCTTCCCAGTGTCCGGACTAAAGTCTCTGTGACCATCGTTTAAAACATACTTCAGTACTGGTTCTTCCCAGTGTCCCGACTTAAGTCGATGTGACATTTAAGTTGATCAAATGTTGCAGTACTGGTTCTACCCAGAGTTCGGACTTAAGTCTCTTTGACTGTCGTTTACTACATGTTTCAGTACTGGCTCTACCCAGTGTCTGGACTTAAGTCTCTGTAACTGTCGATTACCAATTTTGCAGTACTGGTTCTACCCAGTGTCATGTTTTACGTCGATGTGACTCTCGTTGACCAAATGTTGCAGTACTGGTTCTACCCAGTGTCCGGACTTAAGTCTCTGTGGCTGTCGTTTACCAATGTTGCAGTACTGGTTCTACCCAGTGTCCGGACTAGAGTCGATGTGACTCTCGTTGACCAAATGTTGCAGTATTGGTTCTACCCAGTGTCCGGACTTAAGTAAGTGTGACTCTCGTTGACCCAGTGTCCGGACTTAAGTCTCTGTGACTGTCGTTTATCAATATTTAATTTCTTGATCTACCCAGTGTTTGGACTTAAGTAAGTGTGACTGTTGTTTACCAATATTTAATTTCTTGATCTACCCAGTGTTTGGACTTAAGTAAGTGTGACTGCTGTTAACCAGATGTTGCAGTACTGGTTCCACCCAGTGTCCGGACTTAAGTTGATGTGACATTTAAGTTTATCAAATGTTGCAGTACTAGTTCCACCCAGTGTCCGGACTTAAGTCTATTTGACATTTCATTTTATTACATGTTGCAGTACTGGTTCCACACAAAGTTTGGACTTGAGTCAATGCGACGTTGAAGTTAATCACATGTCTCAGTGCTAATATTTCCCATCGCTGAAACTTCAATATATTATAATTATATTTTGATATCATCTTGTGCATTCCGTAACGCACATTCGTAATCATATGATTGAACGGAAATGTGTTATTCAATGTTAATTATTGGCAACGGGGAATGTGTTTACTTCGTTTAAAGGATCACACAGGACTGGTTCTACCCAGGACAAGACGAAAGGAAACATGAGTCTTAACTCTGTCTTAACTTTTTTTCAAAGAATCCAATAAACGCAACTTTGAATAATTCCGCATAACAGCAATTCACATAATACATACCAACACAGACTATTAGAAATAGTATCATTGTAAAGCTTCTTTTTAAAGTTGAATATGTGTTTGACTCGACCTGTTTATGGAATCACTTGCATGTACAATACAGAGCTCTGAGATTTAAATTACAATATCGACCAACATTTGTTAGTGGTCATCACCACCATCATCATCATAATCATCATCAGTATCATCATTATCAGCATCAGTATCATCATTATCATCATCATCATCATCATTATAATCATAATTATCATCATCGTTATCATGATCATCATTATCATGATCATCATTATTATCATCATCATTATTATCACCATCATCATTATCATCATCATCATCATCATTTTCCTCCTCCTCGTCATCGCCATCATCATCATTATCAACATCATCATCATCATCATCATCATCATCACAAAAACAATATTTAAAACAATAACAACACATATGCTATCATTATACTTTAATAATGTTATCATAATTATCATTCGAAACAAGGGAAACAAATCATAGCAGTTAGAAACCATTTAAACATGCGTAACTCGAACACTACAGGTAAGCATAACTACATGTAGCTATAGATCTATACAAAAAAGTTAAATGTAAGTAGGGTATTTTATGTCCAGAAATAAATAATTCGTATGTTCATGTGAAGCTCATATCTTATAGACGCATGTATTAATTCATTAGGTCGAGGCTGGATCTTGTCCAGCCTTAAAATGAATTCGCATTGAAATACGACTAACGACTATACGACACTCATCCTTTAAACGGCGTAAGAACTGTTTATATATCTCATCAACGATATCATCACCATGATCATCATCATCAACAACAACGTCACGTACAGACCAGGCAGAATCAGTGTATTTATCGGTGCTATTTGTCCAGTCATATATCCGAAATCTTTGGACATTAACACGCTCCAGTGAATCCAGTTCCTGTTGGATGGGAATGTATTCCTCTGGTGAGATGCTTTCTATCACGAATTTATCAGGGTCACATTCATCAAGAGTACAACCAGCACAACCGAATTCAAGCCTACACTCAACTGATTGAGTACATGCAGACAGTTTGTTCACCAGGTCCACCTGTTGGGATGGAGACAATGCATTGCAGTAGAAATTCAAATACTTTAATGATTGAGGTAGCTGTAGGTCGATATATGCATTCAAAAACATTGTAAGCGTTTCCAGCTGTGTGAGTGATAACAGTGACTGCGACACCAACGATACATCGTTCACTCTCAAACCTCTCCAACCACTCAGACTCAGACTCTTTATATTCAGACCGTGCAGAGCCTCCCAAAGAATAGGACTGTTAACAAACACGTTAATACTAAGCGTTTCCAGCTGTGTGAGCGATGATAGTGACTGCGAAACCGACCATACATGTTTCACTAACGAACGTTTGCTCCAGTCAGTCAGACTCAGACTCTTGATATTCAGACCGTGCAGAGCCTCCCAAAGATCAGGACTGTCCGTCCAACTACTAAGCGTTTCCAGCTGTGTGAGCGATGATAGTGACTGCGATACCGACCATACATGGTTCACTACCGAACCTTCTTCATCTTCTTCTTGGTTCATCCCATCTTCCAGACTCAGACTCTTGATATTCAGACCGTGCAGAGCCTCCCAAAGACTGGGACTGTCAACATAACGTGTTAAGCTAAGCGTTTCCAGCTGTGTGAGCGATGATAGTAACGACACATCGTTCACTACCAAACCTGTCATCACACCAAACAGGCTCAGATTCTTGATATTCAGACGCTTGATATTCAGACCGCGCAGAGCCTCCCACAGACCGGGACTGTCATAGTCCAGGTGCATATGAAGCGTGTCCAGCTGTGTGAGCGATGATAGTGACTGCGATAACGACGACACATGCTCCACTACAGAACCTTTATCCCCATCATTCAGAGTCAGACGCTTGATATTCAGACCGCGCAGAGCCTCCCATAGACCGGGACTGTCTTGAATATCGATCATGTTAAATGTATTGTTTAATAACGTGATGTGTGCGCGTGTTCGTGGATATGAACTGCTGGCTACGCCCTCTACACACGATGTTATATCGCAGTGCGCAATCTTACACTCCACCTTATGACCGAGAATCAGCAGTGTGTTGAACAGGCTGCGTAGCCAGGTAGAGGAACATGTGACACGCTTCAAGTCAATGTGTTTAATGGAGGACAGTACTGGATGAGAGTCTGCACACTGTGCTGGATCTGCGTTGTTTAGTAGAATCCTGACCCGCAAATCCGATTTGGCCGAACTGGCAATATCTGCAAATGAAAATGTTTCAATTGATTACGGTTACGAACATATTAAATAAGATAACATTTATCGAAATATGTTGGTATAAATTTAGCTGTTAACATGTTCGCACATAACTTTCATGTCAAATCTGCAACATATTACTTGATGTTTCATATCATTTGGACAATGATTTGAATTATACATAACGATATATTGAGAATAACATATACTGTCTGATCGTATGAGATATACTGCAGTATATGAGTTGATGTTTACAAAAATATAACGGCGAGGCTCCAGGGCTGTTATTTTATTCATGCCAAACCTGATATATTGAATATTACACAAAACCAGCCAGTAACTTGTAATTCTAATTATCATTTCTTAAAAAAATACAACAACAATTACATGAAACAGTGTGACCGTTTATATTCAATATGAAATATATTTTAAAAGATATTCGGCGTATGTGGTCAATGTTTGTTAACTCGGAATATTAATTTAAAGTGCTAGATTAAAGCTGATGCCTTTGTGGAATTGGTATTTAATATTTTTTTGAGTACTCTTAGATATTTATTCTGTATGTAAGTAATATTAATTTTCGATATTTTTAAATAAAATAAGTAACTCGTTTCACTCTAAACAGCGAAATCATATTATTTTGTGGCTGTATGCATGTTTATCTGTTTTTGAAATGCACTAGTATTACATGTTTCTATGGTTGAAGTGAACAATAAAGGGAATATCTTTATTTAATGTCCAAGCAATACTGATAAACTGATCTGACGGTTCCATGTTTGAGATCTGTGACTAATACCTGACTAACTTTATTAATACATATTCTGATCAACGTCAGTATATATGTGTCTATGCAAAATATTTATACATAAACATACACATGTGTGTGTTTTCAAAGCATTTATTTACTGGGGAAAAATGTCCGAAACGTTTTTTATTATATTTATTTTTTTTATAATGCATTTACTGGTCATTGACGTATTTCCGGCCTGTATGTAAATATTGGGCCACCCTTCAAAAAGCGTGTTTGCTATATAGATTGATGTGTTTGCGATATAGATTGATGTGTTTGCGATATAGCTTGATGTGTTTGCGATATAGATTGATGTGTTTGCGATATAGATTGATGTGTTTGCGATATAGATTGATGTGTTTGCGATATAGATTGATGTGTTTGCTATATAGAGTGATGTGTTTGCGATATAGATTGATGTGTTTGCGATATAGATTGATGTGTTTGCGATATAGATTGATGTGTTTGCGATATAGATTGATGTGTTTGCGATATAGATTGATGTGTTTGCGATATAGATTGATGTGTTTGCGATATAGATTGATGTGTTTGCGATATAGATTGATGTGTTTGCGATATAGATTGATGTGTTTGCGATATATATTGATGTGTTTGCGATATAGATTGATGTGTTTGCGATATAGATTGATGTGTTTGCGATATAGATTGATGTGTTTGCGATATAGATTGATGTCTTTGCGATATAGATTGATGTGTTTGCGATATAGATTGATATTGTTTTGAAACTATTAGCAAAAGAACTGTCTATAGCAACAGAATTTTGCAGATTTCTCGAATCCAGTAAGTATATCGTTATTTACATTTAAAATGAAATCTCAGTATCATAACAGAAAATATTGAGTCTCCTGGGGAAACTGACGTCATCATACGCACGCAACGAAAATATGGTGTTGCATGATTACATATTTAAATTTATTAGTTCTTCTATCCGTGATCAAATTTTCACAAGCACATTTGAAGAAATAGGAAACACCCGATTCTGTTTAAAATATTACATCACTGTTTTGCCCAGAAGTGGTTTCTGTTTAAATTCGGTTATCTCAGATTTTCTTATAATTCTCGCTGAATACAAACACCATTGTTATCTCTAGATATTCCCTTAAGTTTATGTTGAAGGACCATACTTTTGCCAAGAGGTTACACAAGGCACCGAGAATATTCGGCCCATGGATTTTGCGTAGATGCCGCATCGCCTATTACCCGTATGCAAGTGAAATGCGTCGGCGCGTCCGCCATATTGGTGCGGTCGTTGATTGTAAAAATTGCTATGATTTCTTAGCAAGGTTATCCACAATTATGCTTTTAATTAGATGATCTGAGGAAAAATCTTCAAATTAGTATATTTTTATTTTGGTCTCGTGAATATTCTCTCTTATTATATACAATAATTATGTTCTATTGTGGAATATAATGAATATAAACGGATTTCGGATGAACACCAGTCTAAATTCCGATTCGATTTCGGATAAATATATTTCTGCTAAGGACAAAGTTCTCGTTGCTGATAAATAAATTGCATTAATGATGGCAACAGTTAATACAAATCAGCTGCAAATGTACTAGCCGTAAAGATAGATTAAGTGTGCCAATACATTTATCCTAGAAGGTGCGTGCATTACTATAATGTATCAAATGTATCATCATGGATAATGGTGTTGTGCAGTGCTTAAATAACAACAATCTTCATTTATGCTTAAAATACTGCTTAAATAACAACAATCTTCATTTATGCTTAAAATACTGACATAAGACTGCTGTGGCAAAATTTTTTTGGAAAATGGGAGCCTGAAAAGACAGGTATATGACCAATGCAAAATCAATTTTAGTGATGACACTTTTATTATTTTGTTCCATGTATTTGTTTAATATGACTGCAGTCTGTTAAAATCTAATTGCCCTGCAATTTTCATCTGTAAAAAAATCAATGTTATGTTTGTTCAAACACCTGGCATTTATGCTCACTTTGAATTTACTTTCTTTGCTCTTTTTTTGTATGCTGTTTGTTGTAATTTTTCTTAAAAATCCACTTGCCAGAATGGAAATTTGCCATTTGTTCACTGGTCAAGTGCAAATTTAGATGACCAGCTATCAGCAAAATATTACGTTTTGATACCTAATTACAGTATTGTTTAAAGATTCTGTTTCAACTAATGTTAGTATTTTAATTGAATAAATGGGTTCAATAATCAATTGGATCTACATGTAATAGTCTGATATGTTAATTTTAAGAGAACTTAACAATTTATGTCAAAAATGAATATTATAACACCATTATGTACTTGTTTATTTGTTAAATATTACAGTTTTCTTATTCAAATGGAAATGGTATTGACATAACTTAGAAATATTTAAAATCATTTATCAAGTCCTATTTAAATTTTTCTTTTTCTTCTTTCAGATTTATCAGCCAATGATTTTTCAGAAATATATATTTGCCTTCTTTAGATGAAACAGTCAAACACTTTTAAGAATAAGCTTTGTTCACATTACTGTCAATTCTTGTAAGGTTGCAAAAGTACAAATTAAAGCCTTCTATCTCTCTTTGACCATATATGTGGGCAAACCTAGTGGTAAACAACCAGGTTATAAAAAATAAAGAATACTACATTTATAGAATAATTGTTGTTATATGTTTATTTCATTATATTTAGTTGTGTTTTTAATAAACTGTACACACCACACATTGTTTAAACTTTTCTTGTTTGCAATATTCATGCAAAGTTGGAGCTATGTGACAAAGGCTACAAACACTACTGTAGTCTACATAAAGTATTCTGAAAATATACTGAATTATACAATACTGACTGCAAATATGATATACCTTGTAATATAGAAGTTTTTACATTGTTCTGTCCTTCTAAAGGTTTGCCACTGGAGGCCTTCAAGAAATTTATCTATTTATTAATGGGTAACCAGGTTACTAAGGCATGGTGGTTTCACTGTATTATAATGTGGCCTCCATTTTTCCATTCAGACAATATTGTACATATATACACAGGTTGTTGCTTAGAAATACAAAGTGGTAGCCACATGGTTTTTTATTGTGCCTGTCAGTTTGAAATAAAAAGTTGAGATCTTTCCTTGAGTTGCAGTGGTGTAATGGATAGGGTGTCTGCCTTTTGGTTGAGCAATTGTGAGTATTACCCCTATTAATGGAGCATTTGAATGGTCTTTCTCAAAAAAGACACTCAGTACCGATTCTACACTGGAAACAGATTAATTATCATTTAATGATCAAAATATTTCAATAATATTCAGGCTTTCTAAACAGTAAAATTAAAATAAATAGTTTTAAACTAAATATGATTTTTAATTTCCATTATTTTCCTTGCATGTATTTTTTACACATTTTCCCATTAGTAAATAGCAACCATAAACAAAAATCTGGTAATATTATGAATTATTTATTCAACAATATTAAAAACACACCCAGACAACTCACCCAATATGGTAACTTTTTTCCAAAAAATAATAGATCTATTTATTTAAATATTCATTTGTTTTCATATTTATCCCTTTCTTTGAAGATTACAAAAACTTGTGATTTTAGAAATACTTCAGTGAAGGAAATTGATTTTGCTAGAATATATACAAAGTTGTCATTTCACAACTATAGACACGTTTATGTTTGCATTAAAGGCTCTGTGCTCTGGTGAACATTAAACCATTGAGTAATTAAATTGTAATTCAATTGAATTAATATTCTCTTTTTTTACTATTTAATTTGAATAGCAATTCTATGAGGTTAAAGTTTCTTTACAAGTGCGTGTTTCGTGATTAATTCTTGGCTAAGTGTGAGGTTCGGCATGCCTTTAAAGCGGTTTAAACCCCCAATGGTTTGCATTGACCGTTCCAAGGCGGTGACCCCAGTTTTAATCATTTTTATGTTGTGTTGTATGTAATGTCCTGTATTGTATAGGCAATTGGTCACTTGCCTAACATAAAGGACCAACGGATGGTAATAAAGGTTTCTCTCCTGATGATGTCTCTGGAGTTTCATTATTCCTATATTCAATTTTACAAACGCTATACTACAGAGTCTGAGGCTTGCAGAACTTTAATGATATTTTATATTCTCAGAAAAGTCATGAAATACATATTTGGTGGCAATATTAACATCAGTCAATTCAAGTTCATGTATGTTGTTGCTGCACTGGATTGAAGAAATGCATGCTATCATTTTCAAATCATATTCATAGGTCCCTCTGAAAAAAAACAACCAACAACAACATATCTTTATTTCTGGCATATTTGTATACTTCTAGTGCATGAATTAAGATCAATTATTATTATTATTATTATACAGGCATTAATAGATAATATTCTATATATTATTATAATGATGTGTTTATCAAATAATTAAAACAAGATTTAAATGAAATGTTGTTAAAAACAAAAAAAAATGAAAACAAACAATAAATTATCTGTAAAAATATAATCTAATAAATAATAATAATAATAATAAATACTTATTTGTAAAAGTACTTTGTAATAATACTAATAATAAAAGATCTTATAATAACAACAATAATAATAATAGTTGTATCATTATTATTATTATTATTATGTCATTGTACAAATAGATAGAGAATAACAGGTTACTGCCTGGTCTTGTGTAATATATCAGGTGAGGCTTAGAATAATATAACGGCGAGGCTATTTTATTCGTGCCGAACCTGATGTGTTATACAAGACCAGGCAGTAACCTGTTTCCTATTTATCATACCACGTTTTTCTTGAAATTACACCAAAACGAGCTGATTTTTTACATATTTTAAAAACTAAGAGGCACGCTGATTTTACTGAGCCGGGTTTTACACGTTCACGTACATGTAGTTCTTGATTTCTAAAAGTTGACTGGACAATACCTTTTTTTATTATTAACATTTCGGAAAGATAAATGAGCTGTTTTCACTACGAATAAATAGATTAAACACACATCTATTCATATTGGAAACGCAAACTGAAATTGATTGCAACGGTCAATGTCATCGGAGAACACGCATCGACGAATTGTTTTGAGACGCCATTTTCATGATTTTGGAGTTGTGTATTGAAATTGACATTTTGAAGATCGTTTCAATAATGACTATACCGTATTCAATTTTTGGTCAAAACATGTTTGAGACTCAACATAAAGTGATTCTGTGTAGTGACTTTTAGTTCATTTATTTAAAATTTATTGAAATAACTGCGTATGGATGATTTATTGTTCCATTGATGACGCCAAACCACTACCAAAGTGCGGGTTAATATGAATATTAAAAAAGTAACGTTTTGTGATTTATGACGATTACAAATAATAACCTATATACGTTCTTGGTATCAAATTGTTTGTTTTGTTAAATCTGATTCATTTTTAAGTGGATTTCGAGTAATATGACGTAGCTGCAAACATTGACTGATATAAACCCTACTGACCTGATAAAAAAAATATATCAGGCACCTTTGTATCTGGCCCATATCAGTATAGTGGTATGATAAAATATTATATCATCGCCTTGTCCATTGTATTATTTAAATGATTATTAAATAATAAGTCGTTGCTGTATTAACACTACTGGCATATATTAAACGAATTATGATTATAATTTATAAGCAGTGTAAACGTTACAGAACAATTTTTATTGACAATAACCTTGTGAAATTATTCCTCCATGCATTGGTTGTATGCATTGACAATCTCTTCAGCAGAAAGAGGCAATGTGTTAAAAAATAAAAACAATTTCCTTCCATTCCAGTATAAGGTCTAAGTGTTTGTTTACAATCGACGAACTTACCAATACGACGGACGTAGCACGATCTACGATTCTGTAGACAATTCAGCCCCTTTGTCAATATTTTTTATTTATTTTTTTTTATTTTATTTTTTTTTTTTTGCATAAAATTTATTCATTCGTACCTTGGGGTGTAGATAGCCCCAAGTACCCGCTAAAAGAATCTAAATTAATATTTAAAAGTATGAGGGTGACTTTTTTTTTTTTTTTTTTTTATAAATATACTAAACATTTAAGATTGAAATAAAAGAGATTATGTAGTTCGCTGAAACAGTCTTCACACGTCTGCACGTTTAAATAATAAGTAAAACAGTCATTATCACGTCTGCACGTTTAAACAGTCTTTCACTGCGTCTGCACGCTTTTAAATTGGAGATACGTATTAATATTGTAAATAATTAAGCGAAATGGAAGTATGATATTTTAACAAATAGTAAGTCACCGACCTAAATGAAGCGGGTCTTAATTAGTAGGTTGTATAGAGGTTATATCTGTATATATAAATAGACATATTAAAATTATCAAACATGAAAATTTGTCACACTACTTAATGAGGCAAATAAAACTGAAGTAAGTGATACAAAATAATAGAAACTGTAGACCGTAATATAAAAAAGGTTTGAAAAAGTGTATTCTCCGCAAACCCCCCCAGATCATGCTCGGGCACTCTCCGTGAAGATCCGCAGAGAATATAAAAAGAAGTCTACGGCTGCTCTGGGTGGTGGGGCTGAGGCACGCCTATAGCCCTCGGTACCCGTTTATTTACTCACACAAAAGCATACACCCGCACAGTGAAAATAAATAGATATAAACTAAGATTATCAAATTGAATTATCTCCCTTGAATAGAATTTAAGGAAGTTAAAAGTTATTTATAGCTCACGTCACCCTTGGCTTCAGATTTTAAAATCTTGTTTACTTTTTTTTTTATTTTTGACATAAAAACAATGTTTAAACAAAACAAACACAATATAAACAAGCAAAAGAAAGCAACAAAACTATTTGCAATTCATCATTGCCATCCTTGGTTTAAATTATAGAAAATTTAAGTGGGGGGTTACCGGTGAAAGAAAGTTGTTTTTGTAGGATTTTTTAGTCCAAATTTTAATTTTTATAAACCTTGATCGTAACTCATTAGATAAGGATATTTAAAAAAAATAAATATATTTTGTTATAAAAAAAACACCCAAAGTGGCCGGAATTACGTTCATGACGAGTATGCTACGCGCATAATGTCAAGACAAAAATCCATTGCATGTTCTAAGTTCTAGTATACTTCTTTATCTATAGTTTTAAAATACTCTACATGAAACATGTTAGAAATGGGTGTACTTCCTAATATAACGCGCACATTTTACCTATGCAATTTTGCCTAAGAGATGCGATATTAATTTCGGGCGACACTTTTATAACACTTGTATCTAAAAAATGGTTCAATATATAAATTTGCGCTTTCATACTTTGTTGTTTCAAATCATAAGCTACACCTGTTCATTTCAATCATTCATCCATGACGCTCGTGCATCTCTGGGCCAGGTGCGGGTGTTGTTTTATCGTACTACACGTGCACAAGTATGTAAGCAAAGAAAATTGATTTTCGTTTGCATATTGTTCCTCTCTGTAGATAATTTAGTCGCAAGAGAACAGATTTGCATTCATATTGTTTCGGTTTAGAAATAATGAGCATTGGTAGCGCAGATTTTTTAATTTTCTTTTTTATACACAATTCCGAAAAATAGATATACAGATACGAAACAAATAAAATACTGGTAAACAGCGCAATAAGCACAACAACACGTGTCGTAATGAGGGTGCCGAAATGAACTGTGAACTGTCCGAGTTTTCCGAATAGTACATTTGGGGATCTGGGCAACTGATTTTGTTCAATCTCCTTGTCCTTGGACACTCGTTTTTTTTATCAAAATGTGTTATATCCAAATATAAATATTCCATGTGTACATAAATTAAGTTCATTGTAAAATACTTACATTGCATAGGCATTTTAATAGCGAAGGGGTATGCATTCATAATCGTATGAACGCAATGCCTTATCACTGGCATATTAATATCTGTGTGTCTTATTTTATGCAAATTATATTTCGAGATGTTATTCATATTTACAGGAACTAACATGTCTTATACTGGTTAATGTTAATCTTTCCTTCATGTAGTGTTAACGTTTGATTACATGTTTTTTTAGAATTAATATATCTTAACATTTCGTTCCAGTGTTGCTTTAATATTTAGACAATAATATACGGGCTTATGGATACAAGAAAAGGGAATTGAAGTGCTTACAGTATTGTTGGATTGTTATTGTTGGAAGGAATGGATTGAAATGGAGGTACATTAAAAGTTTCCGATCTGTTCAATTTTGTTCAGTGATTATTTTTCTCAAACTCAAAGATGCATAGGCTATAGATCCTATATATTTAATCAATTTAACTACAAACTTTCGTTAATATGCAGTATGTTGCATTTTCGGCTATAAGCGTTGAATTTTGACTACATACGCCATTCGTTGTCGTTGACGTCGCGCAATCGGATTCTCTTCGATTATAGAAAAATCGGCCGCGGCCAATTATATTATATCGGCTCAGCAGAGCCGAGTAACGGCCAGTAATCGACGTCAATTTGTTACTATTTTTAGTAACAATATGTATTATACAATAATAAATTTGACCATTTATTTTACTTTTGGTGAATAGGATTCTATCATGCGAGGTCTACAAGTATTATTATAAAAATAGTCATTTTGCCAGCATGTAGTATGTCCAGGTTATCGTATTTTAAGTAAGCATTACTTATCTTAGAAGCGACCACAGACAATTTTCATGACATAACATTGGTAAATGTAGCTTTCAAGAGGATTTGATTTAACATTGATGTATATATTTGCTCTGCATGTAGATCGTCTTTAATTTAGTTCACAATTTACAATGATGAATTATTTAAGATGTACAATAAGAAAAAACAACAACAGTACGATGCATATTAATATGTTATCCTTTCAAAAACAAGATATGCCCAGGCAAAGCAGAAGAGCTTGGATACGCCTGTGTGGGTGGTATCAAGCTTAGATACGCCGGTGTGGGTGGTATGAAGCTTAGATACGCCTGTGTGGGTGGTATGAAGCTTAGATACGCCTGTGTGGATGGTATCAAGCTTAGATACGCCTGTGTTGGTGGTATCAAGATTAGATACGCCTGTGTGGGTGGTATCAAGATTAGATAAGCCTGTGTGGGTGGTATCAAGCTTAGATACGCCTGTGTGGGTGGTATCAAGCTTAGATACGCCTGTGTGGGTGGTATCAAGGACATTACGCGTAATCACTTGTCATTTGTGGTTCGTTTTGGATTTTTTTCCCCCCCCGAGTTAAAATTTGAATACAATGCTTCTCAACGGTGTCGATTTATTATAAAATTGTCTATGGAATAAGATGCAGTTGTGTGAAATTTTCATAATCAGATACAAAGCATGTAAGTCTCTCTACTTGAAGTGTAGCAAAGTATGAATGCATGATATGGATTTACATTTAGTAGCAAAGTACCTCATAATAATAGTTGGTGCATGTTGGCTAAATCGGCCGTTTTAGTAGTTCTTCTTGATGCCACAAGTATTTTTGAATCCGTTTAATTACTGTTTTAGTTTTGTAGAGATATATTTCAGTAAAAATCAGTGTCCTCCATTTAAAAGCTTCATACTATATAGATCTAGATCTACTCAAGTTGCCTGAGACTGCTATAAAGCTGTCTCAAAATGTTGTAGTCGCCAACTTATATTTAAGATTGAAATTGAGACTTAAGGCCTACACTACTGTTCATTGGTTGTAGTCAGCAAATTATTTCCAGATATATCTCAAGTCAGAATTTAAGCAAAAAAAATAAGTCTAAGTCAAAAGTTTTACTTAAATAACGTTCAGTCGTCTTGGGGTATGAAGTCATTTCATTGCATTTGTTGTTCGTCGATCTTCAACAAATGCCGATCAAGTCCAATTACCGAGATATTGGTTTTGATAATTGGCATGGGTCAACACTTGACAAGTGATTAATGGTTTGCTGGAGTTTGACAATATAGCCCTTAATATCGAGAACGTGTGTGGTTTTCATAATAGTAAGGGCCTCGTTGTGATAACAGATTCACAGTTTCCAGAAAGGCGTATACTGTTGTTCATTGTCCTCTAGTGACATCTGAATGGTTGATTTGTCTTACAATAGGTAATAATTAATATCTGGAAAGCCAATGAACATAAGTCAGTTGTCAGCCAACATTTTTTGTGAATTAAATCTTGCTAGCATGACATGTAATATCCTTGATTAGAAAATTGTTACAAAATAATTTGTATAAACCATGCCTGCTGATTAAACGGTGACCTGCCTGAAACCGTTAAATCATCAGGCATGGTTATCTCCCAATTTGCTGATGATTCCGGCACTGGTTTAATGGGGTCCAAGCTGTCAACCCTGCAAAAAACGGCCCAAGCAGGGATGGACTCTATGTGGAAAAGGGTCATAAATTGGGGATTCAATATTTCACCAACAAAAACAGTAGGAATCCTGTTTGGCGATCAAAAACAGCACTCTTTGGACTTAATTTAGGCGGCACGAAAATCATTTTGAAACTAGAAATGGGTTTACAGACACGGATGCCCCTACCTATGTAGCCTGTTATACATGGCGCCACTTGGTCTATATGCATACAAATTATATTGCAACAGGAGAATTGTCATTTTATATTGTACTTTCTGCGAATGTATTTTCTTATTTTGTGAAGTAATTCGAGGTATAACACATTTCCAATCAATATTTGGAAAACTGAAATTTTTCACTGAAAAAACCCCCAAATAAAGTGTAGTGTTAGGCAGCAGGCTTTACTGCAGGGCACTACGGTCGATAATCGAACCCTGCCATCGAAAACTCGGGTTTGATGGTGTTGTGGATGTGATCGTAAGGTGTCTTTGACTTATCAAGCTATGAGCTCCGAACGTCATTCTCTCAGATATATTCGCACTTTCCACAGAGTCGCGAAGATTCTTGTGGTAATATACGAATCGACACACCGTAGAGCACAATGGTTAGCATTATCGACGTTACATCGCGAAAGCATTAAGCAAAATACCAATTTATTCAAACCTAGTATTCGCCCCTACTTATAGTCTCACATTATGACCCGACTTCATCCAACAGGCAACTTAACCATTCAAATAACCATTCATACTTTTAATTAAGCGAACAAAAAACGTCTTCTAAACTTCTTAATAATCATAAGAAATATAATTTTAAATCATTAATTTATAACAATGCTGTAACTTCAACAACAAGTAAAACTAATAAATCCGACTTCCGATCAATGGTGAAATTCTACTTCATGCTATAAATAGAGCAAATGTATTTTCTCCTGACATGTAGTAATTAAAAATTTTGGCCACAATTTCTGACTTATGGTTCTTGTATCCTTCACTCACTCTTGCTATCTCAAATCATTCTGTGAATAATGCACACAATGCCTTTTATCATTTTTGAATTATGCTTCGCACTGTGCAAATAAGGGAAGTAATTCACTAACTTCACAAGTTCGGTTCTTACATGTGACACACCATCTGGTAATGTTGATAATGTCTGCCAATTAATCGGAAAAACCGACGACGAGTGGGGTTATTTACCATCGGGACTTCGGTTATAAACCATTGCCCGAGCACACTACTTAGCCCATAAAATTCTGCTTTATATTAAAATCTATATAAAAACTCTTTTTTAAAGGGTCTGAACGCATACAATCTTTGCTTAAAATATATCAGAAGTAAATATAATGACTGTTTTTAAATGATTCTAAGTAAGTAATAATAAGAAATGGTAATTACTGCTTTAAAAATAACTATTCTTAATTAATACAACACATGGGTAAGCTTTAAAAACAGAATACAGCCTTTAACAATAAAAGCAAGAACGTGGGAAATCAATTTGCATATTGAGCTTGATGCTCAAAACGGATAGTAATTGAACACATCAACATTCTAGTTACAAGTCGTCTGACTAATCAGCTTGCAGCTTATATATAACCTTAACGGTTATGAGAATACACTACTAAGAACAACTGCAAAATAATTGAACTGCTAAATGAAAATAAGCAGATTTTAGCATAAACATGTTATTACATTTAGAGAAAATTAATTTCTCTGTGATTATTACATAGTTATATTTGTTTTTATTAAAATATTACGTAACTATGATGTGTAATTTGTTTTAATTTATTGATATCATAGCCCACATAAATAAGATGTAATGATGGAAATACAATGTACATAATTGTACATGTATCATCATATTTCTAGACCCATTGTTCAGCATATGCTGTAATGGGACTGTTGGAGTCTTTTTAACTTAGAGATCTGGAAGAAATGTATGATATAATGATCATATACTGTTAAAAATGTTTGGAAACAAGGTACCCGTTTATTATTTAAAATAAAATTATGAACGGTTTAATGTTTTACCGTATCTCTAGGTGGTTCAACATAGTTTTACAGAATACGTAATATTATTGCATGTCTTTGCAACTATCTTGTACTGCCGAAAAATGAATAGGCAGATATTTAGTTCTAGATTGCTTGGAAAAGAAGTTTAAAAAAAAATTACTCTTAATACTATGAGTGCAAGGAAGTAATGCAACAGATAGTTGTTGCCGGTTACTATTAACTGAAGTAAAATACTTCATGTAAAAACAACATGTTGTTCAAGTTACTAAAAAGTGAATCGTTAGTACATACAAATAAAGGCAGACATGCACAGGCAAGTGTGATAATTATGTGTGTAAGTATATTTATTTTTCTCACATATATGCGACATGCTATTAACTTGTTAAACGCTTGCAGACATGTAATATAGCGAGGTGCTCCACCTTAAGACCCTGTCTGTTAGGTA
Organism: Congeria kusceri; assembly: GCA_027627225.1. Lineage (NCBI taxonomy): Eukaryota > Metazoa > Mollusca > Bivalvia > Myida > Dreissenidae > Congeria > Congeria kusceri. The sequence continues at coordinate 4,800,977 of CM051038.1, read as the reverse complement.
CATTAAGAGAGTCGGGCTATTTTAAAATGATGGTTCCACCCAGGGTGGCATTAAACAATGTTTAAAGAAATATTTTATTTACATAAAATACAGCAATATTGGGCTGCTAGCTACAAAACAGTCACCTTGATAGGGCCACTTTAAAACAATATGTTAAGAATTTGAATTATAATACAGTTAAGAATTAAAAGATCATACATTATTTAATTAGTTACAGGTTAAATATACTTTACATAGATGAATATGCTACTGTTAACATACTAACTTGCATGTAAATATTAATACATTATTTGTGATTGGACAAAATTAATGAAACATTCATGTTAAACTACAAATAATAATGTAGTTTAAATATACCTTGATACACAGTAATGTACTAGATAAAAGACATGTTGCCACTCTGGAAGGGATAAGATGGTATATTGGAAGTGTAGGATTTGGGGGCCAGCGGGGGACGGGGGAACTGGGTTGGGTTGGAAGGGGAGATAGTAGAATGGGTGAAGGTATATCTATTAAAGTTGTGACCCCTGGACCAGAGGGAGTGCACGGCTAGACTACATTACTTAAAAATAAGCAAAATATGCAAAAAACAAATACACTATTTAAAAAGTTGACAAACTGAGTCAGAAAAAGATACCAGCTAGGTAAAAATGAACTATAATTCAAGATTATAACTAATCCCTGGTAAAAAAAAAAACTTGCAAAGGGCATATCCAGATAGAGAAAATCAACATAAATATATAAATATAATACAGTAGTAGTACCTATCATAATATGCAAAAGGTATTACTACTAAAATAACCAATATAAATTAAATGGTATTGTTCTAGATAAGACAGAATGCAAATAATTGCAAGGCTGTCAGATCCTTGCATCGTGTACTCCAGTCCGACGTGGCTCTTTGAGGATGAGAACGGAAGGGGGTGTTTGAGGGAAAGGGAGGGGATGCAATGCAGTCAACTTTACCCAGGAAAAATGGACGGCCCCGTCCTTTCTGGCTACTAAACACTTATTAAGAAACAGCAACATTTAAAGATGCACTAACGTGATACTCGCTTCTGAAAATGACGTTAATATAAAGAGTGCCAGGTCAATGCCATTGACTTGGTTTAAAAAGGGCAGGGAATTCCATAAATTCTCAATAAAAAAAAACAACAATATTAAGCATTGAAAGCTCATAGAGTGACAATGCAGGTTAAGAGATGTATAAAGAAACTGTAATATATCACATAATTAATAAAACAATCAAATCAACTGTATCAAAGAAAGTTGGTTGCAGGTTGACTGCTCCCCCCACCCCCTCCTACAGACCTAGATTTTGTCAGTTATCTGACAATCTAGTAGGAATTTATTGGGCAGAAAAGACAGGCCCCTGACGCTCTCTTAGGGTCTAGCACGTTGGTAAAGTTTAAAACTAGTTCATGGGAGTGCAATAGTTTTTTGAAGGAATAGCAATTGGCTACCAAACCTGAGGTAGGGTATTTGGAGCCATCTGTATAGATGTTTAAGTGCTCAGCATACCTGCTATCCATGTAAATGAGAGTTTCTGACTTAACGAACTGCAGTAAGTCAGTTTTCGTGAGGGTCTTAGATAGGGATATGTGGACAACAAGTCCCAGTGTCCATGGGAGTGTTTATGTGTCTCAGGTCTGCTACAGAGATCTTGCCGAGACCGGCATTCTCCACCAGGGTCTTAATACTGGCCCCGAAGGGAAGCGCCACGTGTTAACGCTTAAGTATTTTACCCTTTATGAAGGTGGCAGTCCCGACAAGCTTATTTACGGGGTTTAAAACACGCCGGGACATAGCTCTGGTCCAGATTGACGGACTGCTGCTTTCGGCGCAGTCTCCGAGGCAGCGCATCCGCCTCCTCTTCAAGCATGTCAATAGGGGTACATATCAGGGCCCTCAAAGCTTTCCGAAGTGCCTTGTTCTGAATGGCATCTAACATGGCGTCGCACATGCATAGATATGGGCCCCATAATCTGTCTTTGGACGTATAAGGGACTTCTAGAGACCATTTTTATCTGAACCAAAACCTGTGCCTCTTAACATTCTCATTAAATTTAGGTTCATTTCGCACCGTTCAGACAAATATTTGAAGTGGTGAATAAAGTTTAATTGTTTTTCTAGGTACATAGACAGAAATTTCACCACTTTTTCAAAAACAATGTTGGTGCTGCCTAAATATAAGTCCAACGAGTACTTAATTTGGTCGCCAAATAATATTTCTAGCTTTGGTTGGTGAAATTTTAAATTCCCATTCTATTGACCATATCCAAATAAACTTCAGGCCTGCTTAAGTCCTATTTTGCAGGCGTGACATATTAGACCCCTTTAATCATGTGCCGGGATCATCGGCAAACTGAGAGATAACCATTCCTGAGTCTTTTAACGGTTTCAGGAAGATCATTGACGATGAGGGAGAAGAGGGTTGGTGATATTACGGACCCCTGGGTGGATCCGTGGTCAGTTATTGCTTCGTCTGATAGCTCCCCATCGACTTTGACTTAAATTTTTCTGCCCTGTAGGAAAGGTCTGCGGTAATGGAGCAGTATCCAGGGATTCTATAATCAGCTAGATTCTTTATAATGCCAAATGTCCACGTTAAATCGAAGGCCGCCTGAAGGTCCAAAAATAAAGCTAAAACTGGTTGGCCTTATTTTTTTCAGACATTATATCATGTTGTAATCTTGCTAGCTGATCATGAGTGGAACGCCCTTTCCAAAAGCACGACTGGAAGGGGTCCAGAATATTTTTAGTTTCCAATAAGTGCTCTAATCTGTTTTAAAGCATTATTTCTAATAATTGCCTGAATGAGAGGTGAGACTTATTGGATGGTATGAATTTGGGTCACTTTTGTCCTTACCTGATTTTGGAATAGGATTCACTGTGGCCTTCTTCCATTTGGGGGTGGGGGGGGGGGGCGTCCCTGATTTGTATACTTGATTGAATAAATCAAGCCAGAAGGTTTAGAGTTGTGGCCGGCATATTCTTGAACATCATGTATGATGTATGATCTCAGGGACCGTGGCAGACTTTGTGCGACTGTTAATTGCGTTATTTAATTCCGTAAAAGTAAAAGGTAAATTAAGAGGCGTGCTATTATCTCAAGGCTCATTTAAAGTGTATTTCTTCTCCTTTTCATATTTGTTTAGTAATCCAAAGTTTGGTGAGGGAGATTTGAATCACTGGAGACAGATTTGACGTTTTTTTTACCAAAAATGAGCCTTTTCCCTTGGGGTTGTGGCAGTTTCGCCTTTATATTTAAGTAGCGGTACAGGATTTATGCAATTTCCTTTTATTCTGTGATTTTTTTTGCCAAAAATCCCTAGAGTTACTTTTATTTACAACTTTTGATTAACATAATTCATTCCAATTTAGAGTTTTTGCATCCAAAATAATCCGCTTTGCTAAATTTTCTATGGACCCATAAAGGCTATAATGTTTGTGATTGTGCTCGGCAGAGTTATGTTTAAGTAATGTTAAAGCTTTTAACTTTTCCTGTGCCGCTTTGGAGCACGCCTCACTCCACCAGCGCACATTCTTTCTTTTTTTTTCTTACCGGAGGAGACGGGAATGCTGCACTCTGCTATGGACACTGTCGGGATCTAATTTGTTGAATTAAAACAAAATGTACTGGGCTCCTGGGAGTGAACATATGCAAGGTAAAGATCTGAACAGTGGTCCCTGAACTGAGCCCAATTTGCTTTGTTTAAAAGACATGCCTGCTCCCCTGAGCTGTGGGGCTCAGTTCCTAGTACAAGACAGTTGCATACTGTGACCAGTTGTGGGAAGTAATCAGATCTGAAGGTATCAGAGACAGTGCCCCAAACAGAAGCACTGGCTATCCCGGCAGTAAGGTTGATACATGTTGTTGACTCAGAGGGGTCAAGTCTGGTTGGCGAACCGTTATTGAGCAAAACAAAGTCATGCTCCTTCAACCATTCTATGACCCCGCAACCTGCTCCATCTAAATTATTGGAAACCCAAGAATTAAAGTCCCCGGTAAATATTACATCGTAGTGTCCTTAAGTCTGTAAAGAGGCCGTTTAAGGTCTCAAGATCACATCCTCTTGAGTAAAGATTGACCAATTTGATTTCTAGTGCTTCAATAGCCGTGCTTCCATCTGCCTTTATTTTGTTGTTCACCCCCAGCAGTTCACGTATTACTACAAAGCAAGACCGCCAGCTACATTACTGTCAATATTAACATGATTTTTAAAATAACATGAGTAACCAGGTAAAGATATAGAATTATTCCTGGGAAAATTGGTTAAATGGCAAGAACATGTATATTAGGATTATCATCCAAGAAATGTTTTAATTGAGTGTGTTTTATGGAGGTTAAACCTCCGGTATTAAAGGATACAATGTTAAGATCACTGTCCATTTTGATTTGAAATCAGTCTGCGCTATAAGTTATTCAATTTTGCGTGTTGAGATTTGGTGGCTAGCTTGCGACGGGAGCAGGCCCCTTTGAACTTCGCCGAGGTACAAGCCGTCCGGGCTGGTCTGGTTTTCTTAGCGGAAGGGGGTTTAAAGGTGGAGGAAGTGTGTGTGTGTGTGGGGGGGGGGGGGGGTATTGAGGTAGTTGTAACCCGGAGGGGGACATCCAGGTTCAGTAGGTATCAGAGGGTCCTTTGTACCAGAATGGCTTTCTTTGCCAAGTGTTTTTACTTTAGGGGTTACTTTTGGTATAGATTCCCTGTCCCTTTTTAAATCGGAAATCTATTTTACTGGTGATCTAGGCAGTAACCTGACACCCAGTGGGCCTATCTCGGTCCTTAATTATCTCAGCTATAAGGTCCGTCAGCTCGCTGAGATGTATATGTTAATAACGGTGAACTGTTGCTGGCGTATCTTTAATTTTATTGTATGAGTCTTCTGAACGACAGTTTAACTTGCTGTAATTAAAGGCAGGAGAGCACATAGGGGATGTCAGGGTGTCGACCATTCTGAGACGGTTTATCGACCACACTAACCAAGGGCTCCTCCTCTACCTCACAGACGTCTGAGATGGTTGGATTCTCTAGTATACTAGTGTGCATCGAGACCAGCGAGTCATTCCCAGTAACGTTCAAAAGTGAATTGTCGGATATTGTAGAACGGGTACAAGTGCTACTGCTACAATCCGAAAACGGGGAAGATCCTCTAGGAACCACAGGAAGGCGTCGCTGTTTGGGAGTGACCCCCTGAATAGGTGAAACCGGCTCTAAGGGGGGAGTGCATTGTACAAGTGAGGAGCTACTTACCGTAATAGGGGTGGGGGTGGGGGTAACCTTACCCACTGACTCCTCAACTAAAGGAGATGCGCTCCCAGTATCGGGCATGCTAGGACCGGGGGCTTCGTGTGGGTGTGGAGACCTGGGGTCGGTTATTGTTGGGGTTTGTTGGGCGCCCTACTTGTGACCCACAGTATCCGGTGCAAATAGCTTACACTCTGCCTTAGACCAAGAAAAACCATGACAACCGGCATAATAGAGCAGAATCTCTTATATGTCGGACAACCTTGGTACGCGAGTGTGGGCCACCGCAGTTAACACATCTGCGGATATTGCGGGTGCACTTTCGCTGGCACCGGGTCCCCGCACAGCGGCAACAGATAGAGGGGTGGGTACATTTAACTCCGCTGGCGGTGTATCCGCTTCCCTGACAGCGATAGCATCTGATAGGGTGAACGGTCTGACGTCCGGGGTGAAATTGGTGCCTGAAACGTAGACCTTGGCGGGGACGGAAGTTGATGTAAGAACAGTAATTTTTACTATTCTTGGAAAACCAGGAGTGGATGGCCTAAAGGGCTCAACCCCCTCTAATTTGGTAATAATACAACTACCAGTAGATGCAGGGATAAAATGAAGGCACCCTTGAAGTAGGCATCCTGTTCAGGCATGGTTATCTCCTAATTTGCCGGCACTTGGTCAATGGGGTTCAAGCTGTCAACCCTGCAAAATAGGCCCAAAAAGGGCTGGACTCTATATGGAAGTGGGTCATTGATTGGAGATACAAAATTTCACCAACAAAATCAATAGGACTCCTGTTTGGCAATCAAAAACAGCACTTTTTGGACTTAACTTTAGGCGGCACCAAAATCAGTTTTGAAATTGTTTTGAAATTTCTAGGTATGTTCCTATATGAACAGTTTACATTCATACACCACTTCTAATATTTGGCAGAAAGGTGCGAATGGGACTTAAAATAAATGAGGATGTTGAGAGGCACAAATTTTGGGTATGATGAAAATAGCCTCCTTCTCCCCTACAAGTCCCTTATTCGTCCAAAGATATACTATGGGGCGCAAATATGTTCATATGCTACGCTAAACGCATTAAAATGGTAAGAACCTTACAAAACAGGGCTCTCAGGATAGCTGCCGTGTGCACTAAGTAGTACATTAGAAGAGGAGACCCGTGTGCTGCCTGTCTCTCTGGAGAAAAAAACGGTACCTTCATTAGGAGCCGGGAGAGTAAAAAGAAGCATGTTGCCCTTCCATTTGGTGCCAGCGCCCATACCCTGTAGCAGGAAGCCGGTCTCAAGGGGGTCGCTGTGGCAGACCTGAAAATCTGCCCCCCCCCCCCCCCACCCTATCTGCTTAATTCCCGGGATGTGAACAACAATCTATCAACAATAATAGCGAAATCAGGCTCTTCGCATCTCTTTAGGTCAGAAGCTTACAAGTATATTAATATTCAGTATGCTGAGCTAACAATTTACAAAAACGGCTCCAAATGCCCTCACTCTGGCTTGGACAGCCAACTCGTTTGTAATTCTTTCCAAAAACGTTGTAACATTCAGACTCAGCAACATCCCTTCTAGTTTCTCGTCTGAGCTTTTGGCTATTAGTTTGCGATGTGCTGTATATGTGTTAACAAGCCAGCATGTCGACATCCCGTGGAACGACTAGGCGGACAGGCAGGCTAATAGTCGGTCAATAAAGGGGTCCCACTAGCCCTAATATAAATTATCGCCTAAGCTAAGGCCTATGCTATGTGGGAGTGGAACAATATGCCGCCTGGTAACACTGCATATATTTCCCCTTTTATTTTGCCCAGAAAACCGTCAGTCGGCCGCATCGATATTCTACTAACATCATAATTGACAATTGCATTAGCCGAATGAGGATGTAGACCAGTTTTTTACCTGCTAGTGCGGGAAAGTATATTTTGAAGCTTGTCCACAATATGGCACCGCATTTACGGCCGACAACATGGTGACCTCAGTTCTCTACACAGAGAAAACAGCTAAAAACCAATCAATCCAACCTAAACATTGATTTCACTCTTAGCATACTAAATCCCACTGGCACAAATAAGTTGCCAGTATTTAACTCTTTGGCAATATATCCGGTAGATTGCCATATCACTGATCAACTTTAAATACAAATACGGTACCTGCAGCTTATAAGAACACATTTTATATTAAAAAATATAATTAATAAACATTATCGTATATCTGGGGAAATTAAATAATTTAAAGGGGCTATGTGATTATTTTCCTATTGCACTATGAATTATACTATTTGATAGAAATGCGTTTTACTAAGACATGTGCATTAAATAAAAATAAATAATATAATACACAATAAGATATTTGATAAAAAAATATTAGCAAAAAAGCCTGAAAAAATTAAAACCACAAGGGGGTATCGAGCTCACGACTTAGGATCCATACGAAGAAATGGCAGTAGACAGCGCTTTAACAAACTACGCTATCATGCTTGGTAAGGAGTCGTTTGTAAACTATGCTTATACAAAATGCTCACAATTCTGACTTCAACATGTAAACAGGAAACGGGCCAAACAAATACAACCCATATCATAAATTGATTTTTATCTCAGAATGCGTACACCATTTACCCGATATATATTCCCTGTTTTAACCATTATTATATGCCAGTATTAAAATCTAAATTTCAGATTTTTAAGCCCTTTTTGAAGACATATTCCCGTTAAACATGTATTTATTCCACTGAACAGCTTTTCACTTTTCAGTGCTCTAATAATTGCTTATCAGTTTAGCAATATTTTCATTTATATACTTTTTTTCGGTGTATTAATATACTGATCCATCTATTTTCCACGTAACAATCTCATATACATTGGGAATTACTGATATTTAACCTAATGACACGGAGGTAACTCCTGACTGACCGAATTCTTTATCCATCTGGAAATCATCACTATCATACCATCATTGGAGACAACTCTTCACAAACCAACCTGTATCTTTACTAGTACACTGTGCTAATAATAGACATTGCTCAGTAGAGCATTCAGAGGATTAAACCCAGCCAGTGTTTACATTGTGTATTACTGGTTATACCAAACAATCAGTAGTACTGTACTTTTAGTGACAATTTAAATATATCTACCTGTGATATAAGGCAATATAAATCTTACTTCTGAATTATCAACTCTTTGTGATCTTATATTGTGAACAATTTATATTGATAATTTTCTGGACCATTTTTAAATTGTTGTTCTCAGTAGTACAATAAACATTTTTCTAAAGCTGCAGGAATCCCCCTATGCCATTTTCTTTATCCCCCCGTCCCCCCTGTGATATTGCATGAGACGTTCTGGGCCGGGTGAACTTGAAGATAGCAACTCAATTTCATTCAAATGTTATGTAATAATATATGTTTCTGTTGTTAACAAAGACCGCCATCAACCTTGGCGAACCTGATTAACCATGGATTCTTTATTTTAAGCCATTTTAAAGTATTATGTTTACCTTGTTTACTCATTTCAAGTATTAACAAGCCTGATTTTTTTGCAGATTTTATATAAAATATGGAGGACCCAGTAATCAATCTTTTAATGTGTACACAATATTGTTTCACCCCTATTAGGTTGTAAGATTCTTATTATTTTGGCAATAGTTTTGATCAAACTGTTAACACTGATCAATATGCCATTATTTTTATAGATATTATATATTTTGATCACTAGTTGATATTTTAATGCAATTAACTGCATATATTCACTATATCACTCTTTTTTGGAAGTGGTTAATTACATTTAAACATTTAATATATTAAACTACCTATTTGAAGTGTCCCTATCTATGTAAATCATTCTAAACCTGTGCGCCCCCCTGGTCCCAATATATCGAAACACCATTCAACCGCTGCCGGCAAAACTCCCCCCCGCCTTCTTTTTATAATCAAGTACGCGACAAAGTCTTTCCAGTGTGATTTTCCTTTATTTGCATATATTTTTTTCAGACCAGAAAGTTCTTTTTATTATTTACATCTTGTTTTATCTGTGATATTTTTAATGCCCTAAAAGTAAGCCGGTTGATAGTGCCGGAAGGATGTCATATATGTTTTATCTTAAATTGTACTCTATATTTGATCTTCATTTTGTTGTTTTTGTTTAATCCTAGATACCACTAAATAGCCCAGCGATTTTGTATAAACCTTGAAGGACAGTGTCACATACTGGAACATCAAGTTATAGTCCCTGTCTACAAAAGTTCAGCATTAGTTCAAAGACTGTCATGTAATTGTAACATTCTTCAACAAAAAATATATACCTATTGCAAGCTATTTCATTAATTTACTTGCAATTAAATGAATAGCTTCTCTCTACAATGTATGTTTAAGTGTTATCACTTAGACATTATAATAATAAATCTTCCTTTCTACATGTACATACATGAAAATCATACGGATAATGTAACAAAAAAAGAAGCTGAACCACTTCGAGATCTGAAAATAACTAATATTGTTTATTGTCGTTACTGTTAATAGCACCCTATGTGCATTTTCGCATGTATCCTTAAATATTTCAAATATTATATGGTACATTTTACCGAAATCTATTCCAGATCTTTAAGTAAGAAAGACTGCAACAACATACGCTGCATACCGGGTTTAGAAAAAAAATATACACATAAAACTATGTTAATACTGAAATTTGCAGTTAAAGGGAGACAACCCAATTTAAGATAATTTACCTGGTTTTCTACAGTTTAGCTATAATATTGTACAAGACAGGTTACTCCTGTTGATAAAATAAAAAGCAATTATAAAAATACTCATTCCTTAACTGTCCCTTGTATTCGGTTTCTTTATGTTTCTTTAACAGTGTGCTTTCATGCCAATGCAATAAATCCCTCAGTTATATTATATTATCCAGTGATAAATCTGCAGAGTGTATATTTATACAAATAAGTATTACAACACAATACAGTATTATTTGTCAAAATATTGTGTTCTATGAATCCTATTAAGTCATTTTACAAATATCGCTACTTTTTAAAGTATATATTTTTATTATTAGCATCGCAACCACACAGCAAAGTTGTCTATATTTAACCTTCCTTTAATATTAAGGAAAATTTTATTGTATCCACGCAAAGATTTTTATGTCAAGCAGTGTGCTCGGGCAATGGTTTTCAACCGAAGTCCCGAGGGTAAACAATCCCGATACGTAAATATTTTAACAGCGTTTCTAATATAAAAAGACATATTCGAATATACTCAAATAAGTAAAACGAATATTCAATTTCATATTGATTTCAGTATTTGGTATCATTCCTAGTAAATATTTAAATGTATGTCTTTGTTATTTATTCCGATTACACATAATAAAATGCACACTCTCTTAGTATCAATTTATTAGTTCCGAGTAAATCACGTACATCCAACCACTGCCTGATATAGATGCTAGTTGCCTGCTATAGCAAAATCAGGTAGCTGTTAATCAGACTGAGATCCATATAGTGGTACAATTAAACACATACCACATACAAGTATAGAATATAAACATGATTACGCTTAATTTTGATCACACAATGATATTTTGTATATTTACCTCTGAACCCTATCCAGACAAAATCGAGGTACAATAATTTCAGCTTGTGACACGCTGACAGGTCAAACTCAATACGAGATGCAACCTCGCCAATTTCAGGTGAAGTCTGTATAACAGGTGCATCACTAGTCATTGTTACATCTAATGACTCGACGTTCGGCGTGTTCATTGTCCAGATGCTTTGCATATCTCTCATGTTGTAGTCATCGATGTCAATGTGACTGAGTTTCAGGAGTATTCCAGTCTGTTCATTGGCAACTGCCTCTCTATATCCTTTCCGGATGATTTCCTGGAACGCGCCGTGTAGAGATAAAGGACGAGCAACGTCACATTCATTCATCATGTTAGATAGCTTATTCGCTGCTGAGATGTTTAGTCCACACAGAAATATGAACAGTTGAGATATGTCGAAATAGGAATTTTCAGGGCGTTTAAGATATTTGGATATGACGGCATTAATGACTTGTGTATTGCAGCCGATATGATATGCAGCAAGGAATTCCTGCACACTTTTATGAATAAATGAACATGCTGAGGACAATCTTGTTCGAGTTGGATTTCGTGTTTCCGATAAAATGCCTGATTTGAGTGCAAATTTCTTTTGATGTGGTGTTAATAGTTCTTTTACGCTAAAAACAAGTGAGTTTTCCTTTACATCTGAAAACAAGAAGTCAAATGCCACTTTGGCCAGAGCGTTTACGTGTTCAATATTTGGTTGAGTATATTGCATGCCCATGAAACACGGGAACGGTGGCATTTGAAAGTAGCCCGGTTCCGTACTCGCCTTTTTAATGAGACTGTCAAGCAAAAGACTGTACATTTCACACCTAGTGCCTTTCAGTTCTGTCCCTTCTGCATACGAACATACAATCACAGAGAGCATCATCGGTGAGGACAGTAACTCGTCGAGCTCCTGCTCCATTATGTACGATTCAAATGCAGACTGTTTGCCGTCCAGTTCCGTCTTGTCTACCATACAACTCAGAATAATTCTGCTGAGATTGAACGGATCATTTATTCGTTCCAGTTGCAGCAATGTGTCGATCTCTGAGTGTTTTATCTTCCCTTCAGCTAGTTTCCAGGGTCTGGTTGTAAACAACAAAACACACTGACTATGAGAGGCTACTAATGTCGGTAGTGTGTGATAACTTCCAGGGCCAGTCCACTCGTCGAGTCCATCCAGAACTATCAGGCAATGTTCTTTCTTCATGATCTCATTCAGTAGTGTGTACGCCTTCTCACGATCTTCCTCAGACGAGTATATTGAGTCAATAATTTGTTCTTTAATCATCTTTGGAATTTTTCATGTTGCTTAATCGAATTCCGCAATGTGACGTGGAAGACAAACTTGAAATGTCTAACACTCGTGAAATCTTGGAAGAAATCCGAATATTTGTTTCGTGTATCCGAGCCTACACTGGTTGTTTCTTCAGACACATTTGGTTTGGTGGTTATTTTTCCACACCTGTCCAGAAATAATTTGGCAAGAAATGTGGATTTACCGGTCCCTGCTTCACCTTGAATAAATGTATGTCCGTTAAATTGGCCATCTTTTAAAAACACTTCTTTGTATTTTGTAATTTGTCTACCAGTTTTCTTGAAGGACCCTTTGTCTTTTGCCATGAGCTGCACATTGGGTGGCATATAAATGTCACCTAACTTTTCTTGAACGCAGTCATTCAATGGAGATGTTGTCATGTGACTGAGAGTTTTGTTGTAATGCTTCGACAAACCTTGGAGTATTTCTGAAATAATACAAACAAACTTATTTGAAATGTTTCACAAACTATGAAGATGTGTTACTTTACATGTTACTGTACTACGTATACATTCTAAAATTTGCACTGCACTGCACAGCTCTGCACTGCATTTCCCTGCCCTGCCCTGCACTCCCACTTCCCTGTCCTGCCCTGCACTGCCCTGCACTGACAAAGGCTCGCCTACTTACAAAATTCCTGAACTCGTTTGATAAAATATTGTATGAAATGACAACTAGTGTAGGACCCTATATATATATATTGAATACATGCATGTTGCTGGATCATTGTTGAATTTAAAGGAATTTGTTCAAAGACTTTTGCATTTTTGAAGTATGCCATTAAATGTCTTAACTTGACAGATTTAAGAATCGGAACTAAAGAGTTCAAGCGTAATAACACGACAAAGATTTAAACAAAAATAAAATAAAATAAAAAGGTCCCAACGGGGTTCGAACCCAGGACCTTCGGATTAAAAGGCTATCGCCTTAACCACAGGTAATAGTCATAGAGCTAAAATTATATGGTCTATATACGTCATTAGTATAGATATACTTCTACTTAAGACAAAGTTAGAAAGTAATTGACACTCAGAATGCAAACGCTGGTTTCTATGTTAAACACATGGGTATACACGATTTAATTTGTACGTGTACGCATGTTATGTTTAGCCTGAAGTTGAGTTAACTCCCTCCTTGAGCTTTCAGAGCGGAATGTTAAATGTTTCCAGGTGAGCTAGAAAATAAAATGTGGTTATGTTTATTGGTTCCGGTGCTACCATGTGAATATAACCCCGTACTAGTAATAAGAGAGATGAAATGTAGCTGAAAATATACGCACTCATGTGAGCTAAATAAAACAAGAAAGTACTGGGGACTCACTGGGCATATTCCCCATATTTTGCTGAACGACAATTGTCTTTCCAGTACCAGTATTGTCATATCGACATACATGCTGTCGTCTCATTATTGACGTTTGTACAAGCAATTAATAAATATTCATATCGCACCTTAACTAGTTACACTATATAAACGTCCATGACAAGGTGCAGCTTGTAAAGGTTACTGTTTACTTATTGTATTTTTTGAGACATCAGCTGTTTAGAATAATGTCGAAATTACTGAATGTTTTTTAATATCTTGATTAAAGATAAATAAATAAAGGCCGTGATAGTATTAAACATAGACTCTGTCTACTTAATCAATTAAAATATAATAGAATCATCGTAAACGTGTAAGTTAGAAAGTTGTGTTTGAAATTCTATTGAACGTTTTATACGTGCACATTTAACACCACCATTTATATCTTGCAATCAACACTGTCAAATTTTCTTCGTGCAAGTTATATTACAGTAAGACAAACATCTTGTTGTTTGGCAAATCAAAAAACCTACACCACATTTTACATCAAAAAGTTACTATAAGGGAACGTTATACATCGAAACTGTTTCATATGCCTAGTGAATTGTCGTTATTCATTTATATACATTTCACAATCTTAAATTATAAGGTAAATGAAATTTATATCAATTATTATGTTGTTTTAAAAGTGTTATAAAACCGGCAATTTTTCAAGTTTAAAATAAACAAAGTGAAACGCTAGTTGCGTCAGCAGGAGAGAACTCCCTTTATTTATGGCAAGAGATCAATTGCGAAAAAATTACACAGCACATCACTAAGTCCAACGCTTGATAACATATAGAGGCTTTAATCTATCGCATGATATATCGACGGGCAGTACCTTAGATATCAATGAGAAGTACTATAACTCTAATTAAAGGGGCTCACTGTCAGTCGATTATAAGGCTGCACGCAACTATTAAAATCAGTACACATGATAATATGGGAACGCCCACTAAAACTTTCTACCTTAAGAAAGACCTTCGGCAATTCTGTATTTTCGTATAGAACTTTATTTATTTTTTTAAATAAAATATCATATACTATAAGAATATAAGCGTCTTATTAAAGGGACTATGTCATCAAAAAGGGCCACATTGGTGCAATTTCTTTAAAAAAATATTAAATTTAGACATTAATTTTGGCATATATTAACGGTTAAAATCAGGTTTATATAATGGGAAAAGAGTTTACGCATTTTGATATAAATATCAATTTATAAAATGGGTTGTGTTTGTTTGGTCCTTTTCCTGTTTACATTTTTATGTCAGAATTGTGTGCATTTTGTGTGACCATAGTTAACAAATGACTCCTTACCCAGCGCAGTTGGTTAAAGCGCTGTCTTTGTATGGCTCCCATGTCGAGAGTTCGATACCCGCTAGCGGGGTTTTAATTTGTTCAGGCTTTTTGACTAATTTATTTTTTATCAAATATTTAATTGTGTATTATAATATTTTTATTTATTTAATGCACATGTCTTAGTAAAGCGCATTTCTCATAAATTATATAATTTTTAGTCCAATAGGAAGCCAATTTTTCCTTGACATTGTCCCTTTAATGAAGTCATTCATATCATATACATTACACATCAATGTGCATAAATTCAGCTTTATTATCAATCATGTTTACACATAAACATTCGTGTTAGCAAAACATATTCAAACAGTTCCTTTTAAATTAAGTAAGTTTCGGTTAGCAGTAATAAACAATCTTGGGAAAATTCAGAATCAGTCACACTTAAACATGTGTTTAAAATGAGTCGCGTGTGTTCAACAATGTCAAAGGCAAATGCATGTACGAGCAACCGAGTCTTTGAGTGCGTATTACCCGCACTTTTATCCCACTATCATGCGTGCATTGACGAAATAAACCCCCATGTAACAAACTTTGCTTTATTTCAATACGGCGGTGATTAAGCACAGTATAATTACGTTATCTTGTTGATTTTGATGACGTCATGTTACTTTTTTGTAATATTTTATGTGTTTTCTTTCGTATATTTTCAAAATAAAGACAGAAAATGACGGTATAAATAAAATACTTGGTAAGTATTGAGTAAAGATACGTTTATTTGCTCGGCACGAAAACGTGAACCACTCGCCAAGGCTGGTTGATTCAGGTTTTCTAAGCCTCGCTAAATAAACTTATGTTTATTCAACACTAACCTAGTATTCTCTATATGTATGTACGCACGTGTGTGTCTTTCCGTACGTGTGTGTTGGTATATATTACAAGTCCCATATATATAATTTTGCGGGCGTGCATGTCCGCATATGCGCGTGTGTATATTACGCGCCAAAATGCGTGTGTGCAAATGCGTGTATGTCCGTATTACTATTACTTTTCCCAAATCTCCCAACCGTACACACAATAAACGATAAGTGTATTGGAGACGTGTCTTTAGTTTTTATTAATCTGACCTTCTCAACATTGGTGCCGAAGGTCATCCGACGTCAGAATGATCAGCGTACAAACTATATAATATGGTTTTTTTATTATTATTAATTCTTTTTTTTAAATATTAAATCGATTAAAATTTAATAAAATTGTATAATGTATGATACAATAAATGTGATATTTTAATATGAACTTCACAGGGTCATCGAACGCACACGGTATTGGCATAAACGGCACGTGGTCAAGGAGTCAAATTCTATTCTTTGCTCTGAAGTGTGGATGATAGATTAATGTATTATTTTCATCCTGAGAATAAACGCATTGAACGTTCTTCAGAAGTGGCTTTATCTTTCACCATGCGGTGTCAGATGGGTGTTTTAAATACAGTCGACACGCGATACAACGCATTGCGATACTACGAAATGTCGGGATACTACGAACAAGGCTGCAGGTCCCGTCCGAATTTCTTATATATTTAACTAATACAAGATGCGATACTACGAAATCGCGATCGAACAAAAGATGCGATACTACGAATCGATTTTCTGACCACATCGTTAAATTGTCATTCAAAATTAAAGCGATACTATGAATAAGTTTGCAACTTAGACTTTCGCACCTTTTCGAGAAATGTTTACAGCTAACCCAAGCCAGTACTTTTGTTTGACGGATATCGCTCATGATCAAGGACGTTATAGACAAAGTGCCAGTCATATATACTTTAAACTATAATATCACCTAAGAGTGTTTAATGCAGGTCTATAGATATGTGAATCTTTACTAGCTGGTGTATTTGCTTTGGATCTGTATACATTTGCATGTATGTATTATTTTAAAATGTTTTAATTTAACTTGAAATAAAATATATTTATATTTGATTTAATGAATCTAGTATTCATTATTATTAAATTTAGGCTTGTCTAACAGGATTACAATATACTTAAATTTTCAAAAGATGCGATACTACGAAAGATGCGATACTACGAACAAATCCGTATCTCCCTTGACTATTCATAATATCGCGTTTTGACTGTATTACCAGATGAGCTGTACACGAACAGGATTGTGTTGGGGCTCCAGTGCTACACTTGACCATTCCCAGTGTGAGTAATAGAAGAGACGAGGCGAGCATTAATCGTTGACGCATGTGTTAATTGAGCCAAATATCAGGTGTGTTTGTGCCCCCGGCATTATAATGCCTACCACTTGATGGAAACTGCATATTAACTCAACTATGAAAACAAGTTTTAGAATTTCCGCTAAAAGAGCGACACAAACACTAAAGTATTCAGACTAAACTAACGAAATATTATCCAAAAAATAAAAACTTTAAATGGGTAGCCTCGACCAGTGCTCGAACTTAATTATCATCATTTTTTTTAATCAAGTAGATTCAGTTTATATAGTCCAACAAGCTTTGATTGATACGCGGTTCACGTAGGATTTATTCATACCGATTTTACTACTACTCTACTACTACTGCGACTTTTCCCGCGACGGAGAAAGTGTCTTCGCTGACAACTGTTTATATATTAAAGAGGAACTGTGTGATTATTATAGAATTATTTCATGTCTCTTTCGATACCCACTAACCAAAACCCGTTTCATAAAACATACTTAACGTCAACATCGACAAAAACTATTTATCTGATCCATAAATGCAAATATATTTTTTGTCGATACAGACCCGTTCATCCTTCATCAATGGCTACATTCGGATTTGAATAATAAAATAAGATCTGCGCATGCGTCATCAATCGATCTGAATCGTTTAGACGCTTTATATATTTGTATATAATTGTGTGCTGCGCAACGAATAATTATGTCAGTTTTAAATTTCTCTTTTAATACGCATTTCTGAACATATGTTATTCTCAACATATATTATTTAAAAAATATATAAAGCATACCAGTAGTGTTTTACCTCACTTGTACAATTTATTGTACATGTACAGTATCATATTTACAAACATGTGTTTACAGAAAACACATAAATATACGGCACTATGTCCCCACAATATTTATGAGTGACAGTTTGGAACCGTTTGTGACTTCAGAAGAAAAGGAAGAATTCACGAACCTTTGCATGACTTTTAAGGGTACATACATGTATTTCTAGCAATAATTTTATTTATTTATTTCCAAAAGCATACACAAATACAAAGAAAAATTATTGATTTCGGTAATTGATCAAATTGTTTTTCATTTAAAGAATGATTTTTTCACTTTGCTCCCGAATCTCGGAAAACTAGATTCGCACGTTTGTTGGTGTTCCAAATAAACGATGTTTAGTTGCTGTGCAATATTATCTGATATTTGCACGGTTGATATAAAACTGTACAACATCATGTATGATTTTCTTCCGAGGGCGTGTCGCTGAGCCAATCAAATAACGTTAATTTATAACAAATATTATAATGAACTTTATTTAATTAAAAATGACATATTGCACTACTTCTGTAAGAAAATGAATATTGATAGCCCATCCTAGCATTTTTGCAATCAGTATTCACATGGGAAAGGGTTTCAAGACGGTGGATTTAAAATATACAGGTATGCTGCAACAAAACGTTTTTCCAACATGCGCCCACGAAAAGCATCATGGTGACGACTGTGGATATATTTGATTTATATTATGGTTTAATAATTGTTTATAGAAACAGTGTCATCGTATATAAAGAGTATATCGGGGGCTGAGTGTGAAACTATTGTATCTGCTTAACATTTCTATTTCAGTTACAATAGTTTCGCGCTCAACCCTCGATATATGTACGATCTCTCAACAGATATATTGGCATGAATTAAAAGAAACCGATAATTACCATATACTTCAATTTAAAGTGGAAGAAAAGTTAATGAGAACCATTATTGTAAGACGAATGCTATTTTTAATCACAAACTACTCTTCGGCTGTACAGCCGGAAACTCCAAAGCATGTATATACATTAACAGTAACTCGACACTTGTTTGGGTTACACAACACTAGCAAACGATGCAAAGGGGGACCCTAATATTGTTATTCGGTATTTTAGTGCTTCTTCCGTCATGTTTATGTTTGTCTCTTTGCTGGCAATATATTTTGTCAACGCGTATGTCAACAATTCAATATATTTTTATCCCAAAAGGTATGCAACAATTATTGGTAGACAATAAACGACTGTTGTAAGTTTGCATTCTCTAAAATTATCCAGCGCAAGAAAATTTGCCGATAAGAATAAATGTATTCAATTTTACTGCTGCAAAATTAACATATCGCGCAAAATTTCTGGCTGTCCATTGGTACACATTCACATGAAATCTATGTCAATCACAAACTAGATTTCGGCTGTACAGCCGGACACTCCTAAACATGTATATATATGGACTCGACAGTTGTTAACGTTACACAGCACTAATAAACGATGCAAAAATGGACCCTCGTAGTTTTACATATTCGATATTTTAGTGTTTCCTCCGTCATGTATATGTTTATCGTTTTGCTTGCAATATATATTGTCACTTCTGTCACTAGTGTCGCATCTGCTTAATTTTATAATAATAGATATGAACGGTCGTACATACACGTACATACACGCTTTAACATGCCTCCACATTAATTTTCTGTACATGCCCTTAATTAATGTTTGCTAATGTTATTGTCGGTGTACCGTCGATACACCTCTTTTTAAACAACTGGTAATATCTGACATGTAAACAAACATATTTGCAAAATAGAATAAATTTCTATCGATTGAATGTACCAAATGAGCAAATACTTCTGGAAACACGCGCTTAAATAAGTACATGTATATAGTTATTTATTTAAGCACCTCAATTTCATAACGTCTCATTATATAAATAACACTAAACGTATCGTGTTAGCCAATGTGTATTCAATGTGTATTAAAATCCAAATAGTTTTGCATAATTTACTGAAAAAACTGAGTAATGTACATCAAGTGTGACCCCACTATTTTAGTCTATCAGCAAAGCGACACCTGGTGGATATATTATAAGTCGCTATCAAACTGTGTTGTAAGTATTTAAACTATTGCGAATTCTACATTAAAGTGCTTTATAGTTCGTGTGTCGTTAATAGGAAAAATCGTAGGCGCGTTAACATGTCGTGCTTTAAAATTATTTTAAAATGAATGTGCATTCATATATTTCTACCAGGGGCGGATTCAGGAATGCACTTTGTTTCACTTAATAAATTAATACGCCACCGGATTATGTTCGAAAGATAAGTTGGTTCATCTGACATTCGATGTCACAGGGAAAAATATATAATAGCTTGAGGAATTAGAGCATTACGTTGTGGACACCCCTCTACTTTATCACGTTATATCTTTCTTATAAATCCATAAAACAATATGAACACTGGAGTGATTACAAACGGAACATTTAACAAAAAGTTTGTCGATTTAGATTTTTGGGAACTATTTATTGAGACAAATCTGTTTACAGCCTAAAGTAGTCATTGATTTGACTTTAAATATTATTGATTCAAAAAGTATCAATGTATTTTATGCGGTATCCAATACACCATTGCACATGATATCTTTATATAATATATGAATTTATAAAAGAAATTAATATGATCCACAAATAAAAGTATATATATCTATTGTCTATAGTTTATCGATTTCGCTGAACTTTGGCGCCGGTACTACGGTGTACTTAATCGTAGGCGGGCTAGATCGGGTTTGTTTTACTGAAGTTAATATGTATCTTTAAAAAATGGTCCGGGAGTTGGTCCGGGAGTTTTAGGGGGGGGGATATCTCCACTCATTCTTAGATATGTATATGCGGAATACACGAATTTGTCGAGTTGATAGGTTTGGCGTGCATTTACAAAGTGTCGGCGACGTAGTTTAAACATATTTATTTTAGCTCCATCGTATCGAAAGCCTTATGCTCATCGAGACACTCAAATCCGTTTCCTGGGTAGAACCTTGGTATCTTTTTGAGATAGATCAGTCAGAGATCAACAAGAGCTGTCAGAGGACAGCACGCTCGACTATTCGAAGTATTTCAGTTGGTACATATTTTGGAAAGTAGAAGGGGCATAACTTTGTTGAAGTACAAATCTTTCAAGTGAAAAACTTTTATCGGTTACATGTATAAATTTTAAGATATTGGAATAAAAACTTTAACCATAAAATCTATGTTAACA
This sequence comes from Congeria kusceri, assembly GCA_027627225.1. Classification (NCBI taxonomy): domain Eukaryota; kingdom Metazoa; phylum Mollusca; class Bivalvia; order Myida; family Dreissenidae; genus Congeria; species Congeria kusceri. Next base: position 4,779,949 of record CM051038.1, on the reverse strand, counting down.
GTGGACATTCCTCTGTAAAAATACAAAACACAGTTATGGAGATTGTTGAACCTGATGCCGGAGCTGATGGAAAATTTAAATTCCAAGTTTCAAGTGAATAACCTATGTAGTTTTCAAGGTATTATACTTCTGAATATAAACTATAACCAGAAAATATATGCGAATATGGACATAACTCTGTCAAGATACAAAACAAAGTTATGGGGAATGTTGCCCTTGATGACAAAAACGCATTCCAAGTTTCAGGTGAATAACTTTTGTAGTTTTGAAGTAATAAGAGTTTTGAATATAAACTTAACAGAGAAATTTATGTGAAAAGGGGCATAACTCTGTCAAAATACAAACAGAGTTATAGGGAATGTTTCCTGTGATACTGGAGTTTATGACTAAGGTATATTCCAAGTTTCAAGTGAATAACTTATGTCGTTTTAAAGTAATACAACATTTAAATATAAACTATTAACCAGAAAATCTATGTGAAAAGGGGGCATAACTCTGTCGAAATACAAAACAGACTGATAGGGAATGTTGCCTCTGATACTTGAGTTGATGACAAAGGTATATTCCAAGTGAATAACTTATGTTGTTCTGCAGTTACACAACTTTGGAATACAAGCTTTAACCGGAAAATCTATATACAAAGGGGGCATAACTCCGAGTGATGGGGAATGTTGCCCCTGATACTGGAGTTGATGACAAAGGTATATTCCAAGTTTCAAGTGAATAACTTCTGTAGCTTTGAAGTTACAAATTGCGTGAATATAAACTTTAACCAGAAAATACATGTAAAAAAGGGCATCACTCTAAATACAAAATAGAGTTATGGGGAATATTCACCCTGATACTGAAGTTGATTACAAAGGTATAATCCTAGTTTCAAGTGAATAGCTTGTGTAATTTTGAAGTTACACAACTTTTGAATATAAACTTTAATGGGGCATAACTCTGTCGAAAAATAAAACAGGGTTATGGGGAGTGTTGCCCTGATACAAGAGTTCATGACACAAGTTAGTTCCAAGTTTCAAGTGAATAACTTATGTAGTTTTGAAGTAACAAAACTTTTGAATATAAACTTTAACCAGAAAATCTAAGTGAAAATGGAGCATAACTCTGTCAAAATACAAAACAGAGTTATTTTGAATGTTGCCCCTGATACTAGAGTTGATGACAAAGTTATATTCCAATTTTGAAGTGAATAACTTATGTAGTTTTGAAGGTACAAGTCTTTTGAATAAAAACTTCAACCAATTCAGATGCGGACGCAGATGCCGACGCCACCGCCGACGCCGGGGCTAGTAGGAAAGCTCACATATTCTTCCAATAGTCGAGTTAAAAATTTGTCTGCGACAAGTCGGAGACCAGTCAGCATTTGATCGCCGACCGAATAAAGGTCAACAAAAACCTTCTCACGACCATCTGCGACTAAAATGGATCTAAAGACCAGTCGGCGACCATCGACAATCAGTCGCCGACCCCACCCCCCAACAACCTGTTTAAGACCCTTTAAAGACCATTAGCAACCACTGGTTGTCGATGGTCGGGAGTTGGTTTATTTGGTCGCAGGATGTATGTGACCGGCACTTATGTGAGTAATTTTTTATAAGAAAATAAAACACATTTTCAAAAAATATTTTTCTGTACAGAGTATGTATATTCGCATTTAACTTCATATTGCAATAAGGCATGTATTTCTGGTCAAATACTAAATATTCCTTAAATTTCAGGGCTAAATCGGTATATCCACAGAAGAGATTGTTTTTAAAACGGTTTAGTGTGTATGTTGTTTTTTTTTAATATGAAATTGAGATGCTCTAATTAAAAATAATTTTCGATTGATCGTTGTATATCGGCTTATACACAACGATTTGAAGTTCAGATGCGTAGGAATTAAACCCCGAGGGCGTTAGCCAGAGTGGTTTTATAGCCACGCATTAGAATGAAAAATAGTTGCGAAATAATTTAGATGCTTACATGATTCGATACATATTTTTGCAATTGTTATGAGAACTACATTTTACGTTGCTCCGCTCAGAATCAGGCCTACTTTTTGCGTTGTTCATAGGGTAGTTTAACAACGATAATATTGTTATTTGCTTATAGAAAAATCAGCTAGAGTCATGTTAGAATAACATTTTAACGCTAAAGTTACAAATCGATTTTCATGAGAGTTTCTGGGGTGTTTAGAAATGGCCCGATGAACAATTGATAAGTGTTCTAAATTGATCGGGAACATATTTGAATTGAGTCTTTTGGTAATTAATGTCTTTATTTTAAGATAAAACATGTTGTCATGTTATGCATATAGCACGGAAAATAAATGAGCTGCCTTGGCGGAAGTCTGCACAGTTTGAGTGCACTCCAGTCAAATAAGGATACATTAATTCATACATAATAACCACTTTTTGTATTCACGTAGAGGCTGCATCCTGATTGGATAGTCTGCCCTTGTAACCTGTCTGTTATACCATTCGTAGAAAACTGACTTGTTATTATAATGACCTTACCACTTTTGCATTCACTATTTTCGAAATGACATCATTGTTTAGCGCGAAACTATACGATAATTTTCAGTCGCTATTTGCAAAATGATGTAATTGTTTTTCGCAAACTTTTACGATGTATACACTATCATTGGTAAACAAATGACTGATTTATCAGTTATTGGTTTTGCAGACGATTTTTTTAACGCATGTTTTTGGGAATTTGAATTGTTTTCATAAGAATGTCCACTCCAAAATAATTAACAGTTATAAAAATGTCTGACTAGACATTATAAATGCGGTTCGAGGAAACTGAAACGGGGATTCCTACGTAAGAGGCTAAACGTCAGTGGCGACCCTAGACTGTTAAAATTACAGTTTATATCAACTTTGAGCTGTAATTATAAGACTAGAATTATATACATTGTATTTTTCAATACTCCATCGCTGTATGTGTCGGCGTTTATGCATAAATTAGGCGTTATTTTTCCAATAGTTCAAACGACGATGTAATGCAGAAGAAATACGATTCAATTCTTAATAAATTATTTCCAAATATAATGTGCACATATGTACTTGTGGTATGAGCAGAAGTTACATAAAAACTTTTTTTTTTAAGTATAATATGTTATTCAACCATTGTTTTAACGTAAACAACGGGTTAATAATTAAAGGTACATGTATATGTATTGTTATATGTTTAATGTAAGAACAATTCTGCATAAATTAATTAAAAAAAGAATTACATGTTTGTTTTATAGCCTCGTTCTGCAAATATTAATGTCAATCGAGTCGTTCATATATATACAAGTGAGAGCGTGCGTGTGTTTTCGACTTTGAGCTTATGGAAAAGTCTCATCCAAAATCTGGCCCACAATGTTTGTGACAACAGAAAATATATGTTTAGTTTGCAAAACTAGCGCACTGTACATTAGGAGACAATGACTTTGAATAAAGAGTCAATGATTTACATTTTGTTAAATATTATAATATTACGGATTGATTGTACTCCTCCTCTTTCTCTGCCTTGCAGTCTCTGAATTCTTTTATTGCTGCGGTGACTTCCATCACACCTGCCTCTATGGCCTGTGTCCCTTTGATCTTTGTAGCAGTAACTTCCATCACACCAGCCTCTGTAGCTGAAGTAACAGAGTCACGCCCTTTCATTGTGGTCGACTCTATGGCCTGTGTCCCTTCGATCGTTGTGGCAGTGAGTTCCGCCACACCAGCCTCCGTGGCCGAAGTAACAGTATCACGCCCTTCCAATGTGGTCGACTCTATGGCCTGTTTCCCTTTGATCGTTGTAGCAGTGACTTCCATCACACAAGCCTCTGTCGCTGAAGTAACAGCGTCACGCCCTTCCACTGTGGTCAACTCTATGGCTTGAGTCCTTTTGATCGTTGTGGCAGTGACTTCCATCACACCAGCCTCTGAAGCTGAATTAACAGAGTCACGCCCTTCCATTGTGGTCGACTCTATGCCCTGTGTGCCTTTGATTGTTGTGGCAGTGAGTTCCATCACACCAGCTTATGTGGCTGAAGTAACAGTGTCACGCCCTTCCAATGTGGTCGACTCTATGGCCTGTTTCCCTTTGATCGTTGTAGCAGTGAGTTCCATCACACCAGCCTCTGTAGCTGAAGTAACAGCGTCACGCCCTTCCAATGTGGTCGACTCTATGGCCTGTGTCCCTTTGATCGATGTTGCAGTGACTTCCATCACACCTGCCTCTGTAGCTGAAGTAACAACGTCACGCCCTTCCAATGTGGTCGACTCTATGGCCTGTGTCCCTTTGATCGTTGTAGCAGTGAGTTCCATCACACCAGCCTCTGTAGCTGATGTAACAGCGTCACGCCCTTCCATTGTGGTCGACTCTATGCCCTGTGTGCCTTTGATTGTCGTGGCAGTGAGTTCCATCACACCAGCTTCTGTGGCTGAAATAACAAGAAGCTAGAGTCATGTTAGAATAACATTTTAACGATAAAGTTACAAATGGGTTTTCATGAGAGTTTCTGGGGAGTTTAGAAATGGGCCGATGAACAATTGATAGGTGTTTTTTGGTAATTAATGTCTTTATTTAAAATGGCAACACAGTTTCAATCATTATATATTTTTATCATTCTATCATTATTATCACAAATAACAACAACAATAAGGAAATAGTAATTAGAAACAATTATGAAACGCGTTAAGCAGAAAATACAAGAACCAATTTTTGGTTATTTGTTTTTATTCTATAAAATTGACATTCATTTTTTTGCCTAACACTGTTCATTTTTTACTCAATATGTTGCTTAATTTAAGAATTGAATAGTCTTTTTCTGCATTTCAACGGTGTATGAACTTTCGGGAAAATTACGCCTAATTTGCCGAAACGCCGACGGTTAATACATACATTTAAGGATGTCAACGAAAAGGGCCCCAAAGGGGCAACTGCATTAAAAAAAATAGAAAATTAAATATTAATATTGGCATATAATAAAGGTTAAAATAATGTTCATATCATGGGAAAGAAATTATGCATTCTGCGAAACAAATCATTATATAATGTATGTCGTGTTTGATTGGTCCTTTTCTTGCTTAAAATTTGACGTAATATTTGTGGGTTTCTAATATAACCATTGTATCCAAAAATAGATTATGGGGCCCAAATATATTAATGTGCTACACCAAACGCCCTTAAAATGGTAGATACCATACAAAACAAGGCCCTCAGGATAGTCCTACGGGCACTGCTGTGTACACCGGGTAGTACATTACAGGAGGAGGCCGGTGTGCTGCCCCTCAACCTGCGCCGGAAACAACAAACCCTCCAATATTGGGCCAGGGCCCAGTCCAGACACGGCTCAAACCCCGTTAACAAGCTATTTGGAATCTGAACCTTCATCAGTGGCCGGGAGCTTAAAAAGAAGCATGTTGCCTTCCCATTTGGAGGAGACCGGTCTCAAGGAGGTTGCTGTGGCAGACCTGAATCCCTCCGACCCCCCCCCCCCGACTGCTTCATTCCCCGGATGTTGACAACTATCTATCTACAATAGTAAGAAATCTGACTCTCCGCACCTGGGGAGGTCAGAAGCTCTCCATTCAATTAATATTAAGTATGCTGGTAGCCAATTCATTCGTAATTCCCTCCAAAAACATTGTAAGAACATTAAGACTCAGCAACAACAATATATCTATATATTCGGTGGAACGTTTGGCCATTAGCTTTGCAAAATGCTGCATATTAGTTAACCAGCCAACTAAAACTGCTATCTTCTCGGACTCTCTATCATCATTAGAGTCCATCAAAAATATAAATAGCAGGTCTAGGCCTGACATTTTACATGCAATTTTGGAACTGAATCAAAAGTGCCGAGACAAATCTCTACAGGTAACCTTATTTTGGTGCCCAGCACATGTCGACATCCCGGAGAATTACCAGGCGGACAGGGAGGTTAAGAAGGGCCTAGAAAGGGAGTCGGTCAATATAGGGGTTCCACTAGCCCTAACAGAAAATACTCCCGGGCCAAGGCTTATGTTATGTGTGACGGGAACAACATGCCACCCGCTAACACTCGATACAAAGCCCATTTCTCAATTGCCCAGAAAAACCTCAGTTGGCCGCATCAATATTCTACTAACATCGTTATTGACAAATGCATTAGCCGACTTAGGATGGGGACCAGTCTTTTGCGTGCTAGTGCGAGAAAGTATATGTTAAAGCTGGACCCTCTCTGTCCTCAATGTGGGATCCCCTTTACAGCCGACCACCCGCTGACACAGTGCCCCCAGTTCTGTACACAGAGAGAACGGCGTAAAACAACTTTTTCCAACTTAAACATTGATTTTACCCTCAATAATATTTTAAATCCTACTGGAAAAAATAAATTACCAGTGTACAAATCTCTGGCAACATATCTTGTGGATTGCCAGATTACAGATAAAATATAAATACAAATAGGGGAGCTGCAGCTTAATAAGAACATATTTTATAGTAAAACTTTCATTTAAAAATTTAATAAACCATTTCCCATATCTGGGGAAATTCAAGTGATTTTATCATTTATTTATATCACTGAACAGTTTGAACTGCCCAGTGCTTTAATTATTGCTTTACTAGAAGTATTTAGATCTATTTACTGTCTTCCAGTGTGTTATATACTAATTTTCCTTTTAGTACATTACAATCCCATATATATTGGGTATTAGTGATATTTAGCCTACTGACGGGCAGTGCACATCTTTATTGATAATTTAAACGTATACCTCCTGGACCCCAGGTAAATTGACAAATATATGCCATTTTAACTTAATTTAATTTTTAAATTATTGTTTTCAGTGGAACAATAAACTATGTTCTAAAAGCTGCAGGAAATCCCCAATTTCATTTTCTTTTTGCCCCCTTTCCCTCCGTGGTCCAACATGAGGCGTGCTGGGCCGGGCGCACATGAAGATAGTAACACACATTTTAATTTAAATTCAATGTTATTATATATGTCTTTGTTGCTAACGGAGCCCTCCCTCAACCTTGGCCAATCTGACCAAGGATTCCTTATTTTAAGCCATTTTTTAGTTAAGCTGTTTTCCCCGTTTACTATTGTCGAGTATTAATAAACCCCATTTTATTGCAGATTTTATATAATATGGGGAGGATACAGTTATCAATTTTTTAATGTGTACTATACATTGTTTTATGGGTAGTAAGTTTTTTTGATTTTTTGGCAAGTATTTTGATCATATTGTTAATTATGATCAAGTTTGCCATTATTTCTGTGTGATATTACATATTGCGATCCTCTGCAGTTATTCTTAATGCAGTATTTTGCATATTTTGTATAAATAACTCGTTCATAGAAGGGATTATCCACATTTCAACTTTTTATGTGTTAAACTACCTATTTTAAGTGTCCCTATCTATGTACATCATGTAAACCTGTCCCAATATCTCAAAACACCATTCAAGCAATGCCGGCCGAAATTCCGCTCCCCCACCCGTGCAATCCCTGCTTTTAATAATCACAAACGAGACAAAGTCCTCCTTTCATGTGCTCCCCAGGGTGATTTTCTTTTATCTGTATATATTTGTACAGTCTAGTCAGTTCTTTTTATTAGTTAAATTTTGTTTTATCCGTGTTACAAAAACGTAAGCCATTTGATAGTGCTGGAAGGATGTAATATATGTTTTATCCTAAATTTTACTGTATATTGGATCCTCACCCTGTTATGCTTGTTCATTTTCTTAAATTGTTTCCCTGGGGTAGGCTACATTCCACTAAATAGCCCAACAATCTTGCATAAATCTCAAAGGACAGGGTCTCAGGGTGGAGCAACAAGTTATATTCCCTGTCTACAAGAGTTCAGCATTAGTTAAAAGCATGTCTTGCAATTGTAACATCCATCATTAAAATATATATACCCATTATAAAGAAAATATTACATACCAACCAACATATACTTGTATATGCACGATACTTTAGCAATCTTACATTAATTTACTTGCTATTAATTGAATAGTCCATCTTCATTGTAAGTATTACTACTTGAACATTATAAGATACATTTTTATTGATTGTTGTTTTCTGAACTATTTGGCATAATTTAGAAACGCCGTATTACATTACTGAATGTATTTTTAACAAATAAATTATGCGCATAATGCTTCGCTTTACAACCACCTCAAATATACGACTTTTTAAACGACTCTTTATATCTCAATATATACAAACCCCAAATTCCTGCTTCCCAATATTCCGCATTGCCATTCAATAATCCCAGAAAATACAGTTTAAACGTCTCCGTTATTCCGACCATTGTCATTTGGCCGCTTGCAATTTAAAGGGACTGAACTCCAGATGGTTTAATCGTAAAAACGAACGGAAATTGTCAAAAATACACGATTTTCTAACATAATCAAATAGAACACATTAAAAGATGAGACTCGTTAGATTTTATTTACTTAAAAACAAAAACAATGATTTTATGTAGTTTTCATCCGTTTCATCGTTCATAAAATCTATAGCGTCTGTGGCATCAGTATAACCCATTGGGTAATTTAAAATAGCGCCGTTTATATTTAGGATAATCACGTGACAGTTTAGTTTTGTCGAGTCGCACATTCGTACACTTGAATCAGGTGGTTGTATTGGGGAAAGCCGCGGCATTTGTAAATCGACAATAACGGGTTTAAGGAAAGTGCGAGGTTATTCAAATTCTTTTTTTAATAAAATATACCCTTCCCGACAGTATTTGATTATGTTCTATAGAAATAGTCATGTTTTTACTCATGTTTTAATCACTTAGCCATAGCTACAAAAAAGCAACGCACATTATTAATATTAGGCCCATCTGGAGTTCATTATCTTAAGTTCACTATTAACAACAGATTTATGTGTAAGAACATACTGTTTTTTAAAAGATATAAAAATAGCATATACAAACTAATGGGATGTTTTCATTAACGATGAGCCCACCGTTTAAATAACATGTTACGTTAATTGACATTATCCGACAATTACGAGGTTACACTGGTGAATGCTGAACTATAAATGCATTTAATTTCTCATTTATTTTTATTTAATTTCAGTTTAAATCTATAGTTTATATCCATGACTATAATTTTAATAAAACCTTTAAATTCATTATTTCATTAACACTTTACTTTCAAAAACACAAACATATGCATGTCCAACTCTGGGACCTGCAGTACCTAAATAATATGACCACCCCAATGTCAAAACAACCTTTATTAAGACATCTATCAATATATGTAGTTTTGTTTTAAATCGTTTCAATACTAATTGAGCTATGTTTCACACTCGAAAAATTAATCAAAGTGTAAATTTTGAACTTCACGTCCAGTTAGTTAAGAGGTTTGGTTCTTGTACTCTGCACTTTATCTCAATGTTCTCTGTCAATTTAAGTGTGTTGTTTTAAATCCCTTCAATACTAATGAAGTTATGCTCCGCACAAGAAAATTAACCAAGGGGGAATAACTCCGTAAATATTGAAGAATGAGTATTGGGCTTTGTACATTGTACTTCCTCGCAGGGTCATCTATCAATATGTGAAGTATAATATGTATCTCTTCAATACTTATAATCCGCACAAGAAGCAGGATGGATGGAAATACGGACAGACGGACAGGCGGACGTACGGACGAAGGGCATTCCTATAACCCCCTCCCGCTTCGCGGCGGGAGATTAAATATCTATGTGAAAAAGGGCCATAACACTGTCAAAATACAAAACATAGTTATGGGTAATGTTGCCCCTGATACTAGAGTTGATGACAAAAGTTAGTTCCAAGTTTCAAGTAAACTTGAGTTGATGACAAAAGTTAGTTCCAAGTTTCAAGTAAATAACGTATGTAGTTTTGAAGTTACCGATCGACCTACCGACCTACCGACCGACCGACGAACGGACAGGTGCAAAGCAAGATACCCCAACTTCTTCGAAGGGGGGCATAACAAGCAAGATACACCCACTTCTACGAAGGGGGGCATACAAATCTATGTGAAAAAGGGACATAACTCTTTCAAAGTACAAAATAGAATTAGGGAAATGTTCTCCCTGATACTGGAGTTGATGACAAAGGTATATTCCAAATTTCAAGTGAATAGCTTTTGTAGTATTGAAGTTACAAAACATTTGAATATAAACTTTAACCAGAAAATCTATGTGAAAAGTGGCATAACTCTGTCAAAATACAAAACTGAGTTATGGGGAATGTTGCCCTTGATACTGGAGTTAATAACAATGGTTAATACCAAGTTTCAAGTGAATAACTTATGTAGTTTTGAAGTTACCAAGCATTTGAATATAACCTTTAACCTGAAAATCTAAGTGAAAAAGGGGCATTAATCTGTCAAAAAATACAAACCAGAGTTATGGAGAATGTTGCCCCTGACACTAGAGTTGATGACAAAGGTTAGTTCCTAGTTTCAAGTGAATAACTTATGTTGTTTTGAAGTGACAAGACTTTTGAATAAAAACTTTAACCAAATTCAGACGCGGAAGGTTCTTCTTGCAAGTTATATTACAGTAAGAAAACGTATTGCTGTTTTGCAAATCAAAAATCTACACTACATTTTACATCAAGAAGTTACTATAAGGGAACGTTATACATTGAAACTGTTTCATATGCCTAGAGCATTGTCGTTATTTATATACGTGTCACACTCTTCCGATTATTAGGTAAATGAAATTTATATCGATAATTAATTTTAAAAGTGATATAAAAAACTGCAATTTTAAATTTTAAGTCCAACGCTTGATGGCAGAAAGAGGCTTTACTATATTGCATGGTATATCAACGGACAGTACCATAGATATCTATGAGAAGTACTATAACATCAAGTAAACTAAAAAAAATAAATACTTGTTTCTCAGAAACTTTTCCAAAAAATCAGGAGAGGGTCAATTTGTTTTTATTGAAGTATTTTTTCTCCTACTCTTTTCTATTGGCACTATGTAAAGACTTATTAAAATAAGTAAAAGTACAGACTAAAGACAATTTTAAGCATCCCTTTTTATACAATTCTAAATATATGTATATTTAATAATTGCTCATGTTACAAACAGTCATTTTAAGCAAGCAGACGTACAAAGGCTATCAATTTGAAAGTTCATAATCAACAAAAGTGTCTTTCAAATTGATATACAATCATCATTAAAGTACGTCTATTGATAGAATTTAACTTTTTTGTAATTCATACTGTTATTACTGTAAAAAATAATTATTATTTTTGCAATAAATCACCAATAATTCTTGGAAAGGAAAACTACCATACTGAAACACTTGTAAATGCGGCTGGCATGTTCGTTTGTTTCCATAGCAAGATATAAACAGCAGATACAAAGCAAAACAAATATGAGCAACACTCAAGCCGCCTGGCATGGCTGTTCACTGTATGTATTATATTACCAGGGTTGCCCCGCAGGCCTGTTTCACTTGTCGGGCCTAACATGCCTTCAACGCAGTTAATCATTTGCCGACATGCTTATATAATGCCGACATGCTTTAATTTTCAAAGCGACAACTCGTAATCCTTTTATCTATAACACCGATCTTATACCACTCGGCCATAAACAAACTCCATATTGATCGATAACGCCTAACTTCCAACAGTGTTATTGACATGTAACTGAACTTTGTAGTTCCTCACACAACGATCTCATTAGCCAATCAAATACGGCGATTTTTAGGGCGGAGTTTATTCCTTACCTACCACTAAAACAGTGTTTGACAACAAATACTAGCGTTGCCGGGAAAAGTGAACAGGCATTTTAAAACATTTGATTATTATATTTAACGTTTTATTTTATCCCGATAATTTTTTTATCCATTTAACAAATTGACAATCAGACATATGCAAACGAATAATGTAATATAGAGCCTAATTTTAAAACATAATTTAACGTCGTCAAACTTAATTGTGTTCACATAAATACTGCAATTAAGCACGCGATCAGTACACGCACATTGTTCATGAGGCATCCGTGACCTTTTGCATGGCAATATAACTTGTGCGCCCTTTTGAAAAAACACACGCTTTTCACAGGGAGAAACAGGACCGTATTTATCGATAAGGAACCGCATATTCGAGTATTTAAACACAACGGTGATTTATTCAGATTTAAATGTCCGCATTTAGTATAACTGATATAAACGATTGATTTCTTTCGCATCCGAAAACAATTAATGACATAAAAAAATGTTTGAAAAAACTAGCGGTCATGACAGAATTTCAAGGCGGAAAAACAGCTAGGCTTTTCAACGAATCCGAAAACAATTTATGACATAAAAAATGTTAGAAAAAACTAGCGGTCATGACAGATTTCAAGGCGGAAAAACAGCTAGGCTTTTCAAGAATTTGTGTTTACTTCCAACATACGATGACAAGTTGGATATTGTATTTCCCTAGGTGAGCTAGAACAAACAAGAGTGTTTGGAGAGTTGGCGCTACAATGTGATTCTTCCATCAGGATGTATTGGGAAAATATTAGACGAAGCGAGAGCAATTTGTTTTTACAAGTGGTCAAATGAGCTAAATTTAACATTAGGTTTTGAGGTTCCGGCGTTGGAACACCACGTGTGTGCAAATATAAATCCCGTACTACTAAACTGAAACTGTATGTTTAGTGCTAATCCGAAACATATCAGTTTTCACAATTTCATCGCTACAATAACTCGGATAGCTACATCTTTTTCTTTACAAACGCGGTATACTTTGATAAATTTATAGTCGTTTCAATATTGTTATTTTCAAGTACACATTATATGCTAATATCTGTTAATACATGTAGTTACATTATTTAAATATCAACGACATCCGTGCTGCATGTAAACGTTACCGCCTATAAAGTGTATTTTGTAATCAACAGATGATTAGCTTCATTTTGAACTGAATATATCACAATATAGTAGGCAGTAAATAGGTTAAGGTCCTGCGAGTTTTTAAGTATTACAGTTAGCAAGTCTATTTGATCAATCAAACAGAGAATTTGGTTATCGTAAGTGCGTAAGTCCCAAAATGTGTTTGAAATTCCTTTGATTTATAATATAACTATTTCTCTTGAACGAACTCTATTCAAGGTCATTCATATCTACTCAGTAAACTAAGTAACACGTTGCATCTTGTTGTTAATGTCATAACTCTAAAAATAAAGTTAAAATAAGTACAAATGTTGGTTACAAATGGGACAGCCTGTTTGTCTGACATTTGCTGTGTCAGTACAACATGTGCGTCTCACATGGAAGAATGGTGCGAGTGTCTGTACATCGAGTATATCGGATATGGTAATGGGGTAAATTTGTCAGAATAACTGGTGTGTCAGAAATATTAGGTTCGTGCATGTGTCAGTAAAACGGGTATGTTAGACATCATAGTAGAGTACATTTGTCAGAATAACTGGTGAGTCAGACATGGTAATATGGTGCATATGTCAGTACAACGGGTGTGTCAGACTTACGGGTGTTAGACATGGCAGACGGGCTCATGTGCCAGTACAATGGGTGGTTAACATGGTAAAAGAGTGAATGTGTCAGTACAAGGGGTGCTAGGCATGGTAGAATGGTGCATGTGTCAGTACAACGGGTGTGTCAGACTTACGGGTGTTAGACGTGGCAGACGGGCTCATGTGCCAGTACAATGGGTGGTAAACATGGTAGAAGAGTGAATGTGTCAGTACAAGGGGTGCAAGGCATGGTAGAATGGTGCATGTGTCAGTACAACGGGTGTGTCAGACTTACGGGTGTTAGACATGGCAGACGGGCTCATGTGCCAGTACAATGGGTGGTAAACATGGTAGAAGAGTGAATGTGTCAGTACAAGGGGTGCTAGGCATGGTAGAATGGTGCATGTGTCAGTACAACGGGTGTGTCAGACTTACGGGTGTTAGACATGGCAGACGGGCTCATGTGCCAGTACAATGGGTGGTAAACATGGTAGAAGAATGAATGTGTCAGTACAAGGGGTGCTAGGCATGGTAGAAGGGTGCATGTGTCAGTACAACAGGTGCTAGTCATGGCAGAAGGGTTCATGTGCCAGTACAACGGGTGCTAAACATGGAAGAAGATTGCATGTGTCAGTACATCGGGTGTTGGACATGGTAGAAGGGTGCATGTGTTAGTACAACGGGTGCTAGACATGGCAGAAGGAGTCATGTGTCAGTACAATGGGTGGTAGACATGCTAGAAGGGTGAAGTGTCAGTCCAACGGGTGCTACACATAGCAAAAGCGTGCATGCGTCATTACAATGGGTGGTAGGCATGGTAGAGGGGTGCATTTGTCAGTACACCGGGTGGTAGACATTGTAGAAGAATGCATGTGTCAGTACAACGGGTGCTAGACATAGCAGAAGGGTGCATGTGTCAGTACAACGGGTTGCAGACATGGCAGAAGGGTGCATATGTCAGTACAATGGGTGGTAGATATGGTATACGGATGCATGTGTCAGTACAATGGGTGGTAGACATGGTAGAACGGAGCATGTGTCAGTACAATTGTTGGTAGACATGGCAGAAGGGTGCATGTGTCAGTACACCGTGTGTTAGACAAGGTAGAAGGGTGCATTTGTCAGTAAAATGTGTGGTATACATAGTAGAATGGTGCATGTGTCAGTACAACAGATGGAAGACATGGAAGAAGAATGCATGTGTCAGTACAACGGGTGCTAGACATGGTAGAAGGGTCCATGTGTCAGTACAACGGGTTGTAGATATGGCAGAAGGGTGCATGTGTCAGAACAATGGGTGGCAGACATGGAAGAAGGATGCATGTGTCAGTACAATGGGTGGTATACATGAAAGAAGAATGCATTTGTCAGTACAATGGGTGGAAGACATGGTAGAAGAGTGCATGAGTCAGAACAATGGGTGGCAGACATGGAAGCAGGATGCATGTGTCAGTACAATGGGTGGTATACATGGTATACGGAAGCATGTGTCAGTACAATGGGTGGTAGACATGGTTGAAGGGTTCACGTGTCAGTACAACGGGTGCTAGACATGGAAGAATAGTGCATATGTCATTACAATGGGTGGTAGACATTGTATAAGTGTGCATGTAGACATGGTAGAATAATGCATGTGTCTGTACAACGGGTGCTTGACATGGCAGAAGGGTGCCTGTGTCATAACTACGGATGGTAGAAATGTCAGAAGGATGCACGTGTCAGAACAATGGATGACAGAAATGGTACAATGATGCATGTGTCAAAGCAAATGGTGGTAGACATTGTATAAGGGTGCATTGTGTTATTAAAATAGGTGATGGACATGGTAGAAGGGTGAATGTGTCAGTACAATGGGTGGTAGACATGGTAGAAGAGTGCATGTGTCAGTACACCGGATGCTAGACATGATAGAAGGGTGCATGTGTCAGTACATCGGGTGTTAGGCATGGTAAAAGTGTGCATGTGTCAGTACAATGGGTGGTAAACATGGATGGTAGAAGGCAGCATGTGTCAGTACCATTGTTGGTAGACATGATAGAAGGGTGCATGTGTCAGTACATCGTGTGTTTGACATGGTTAAAGGGTCCATGGGTCAGTACAATGGGTGGTATACATGGTAGAATGGTACATGTGTCAGTACAACGGGTAGTAGACATGATAGCAGGGAGCATGTGTCAATACAATGGGTGGTAGACATGGTAAAAGGGTGCATGTGTCAGTAGACATGGTGGAAGGGTGCATGTGTCAGTACACTGGGTGGTAAAGATGGTAGAATGGTGCTTGGGTCAGTACAACGGGTGGTAGACATGATAGCAGGGAGCATGTGTCAGTACAATGGGTGGCAGACATGGTAAAAGGGAGCATGTGTCAGTACAACGGGTGGTAGATATAGTGGAAGTGAGCATGTTTCAGTACAATCCGTGTTTGTCATGGTAGAAGGGATCATATTTCATTTAAATGGGTGGTAGACATGGTCGAAGCAAGCATGTGTCAGTACAACAGGTGCTAGACATGATAGGAGCATGCATTTTTCAGTACAATAGGTGGAAGACATGGTAGAAGGGTGCATGTGTCAGTACAATGGGTGATAGACACGTTGAAAGGGTGCATGTGTCTGTACAATGGATGATAGACATGGCAGAACTGTGTACATGTCAGTAAAATGTGTGGTTGATTTGGTAGAAAGGTGCATTGTGTTAGTATAATAGGTGTTTGACGTGGTAGAAGGGTGCATGTGTCAGTACAATGGGTGATAGACACGTTGAAAGGGTGCATGTGTCCGTACAATGGATGATAGACATGGCAGAACTGTGTACATGTCAGTAAAATGTGTGGTTGATTTGGTAGAAAGGTGCATTGTGTTAGTACAATAGGTGTTTGACGTGGTAGAAGGGTGCATGTGTCAGTACAATGGGTGCTAAACATAGTATAAGTTTGCATGTGTCAGAACAATGGGCGGCAGACATAGTAGAAGGGTGCATGTGTCATTACAATGGGTGGTAGACATGGCAAAAGGGTATATTGTGTTAGTAAAAAGGGTGGTAGACATGGTAGAAGGGTGCATGTGTCAGTACAATTGGTGGAAGACATGATAGAAGGGTGCATGCGTTAGTAAAATGTGTGGTAGACATGGTAGAAGGGTGCATGTGTTAGTACAAAGTGTGCTAGACATGGCAGAATCATTGCAAAGGATGGTAGACATGGGAGAAGGAAGCAAGTAAAACGGGTTGCTACACATGGCAAAAGGCTGCATGCGTCATTACAATGGGTGGTAGGCATGGTAGAAGGGTGCATGTGTCAGTACAACTGGTGGTAGACATGGCACTAGGGTGCATGTGTCAGTACAACGGGTGGTACACATGGCAGAAGGGTGCACGTGTCAGAACAATGGGTGACAGACATTATAGAAGGATGCATGTGTCAATACAATGGGTGGTAAACATGGTATAACGGTGCATTGAGTTAGTACATAGGGTGGTAGACATGGTATCAGTACAATGGGTGGTAGACATGGTATCAGTACAATGGGTGGTAGACATGGCAGTAGGATGCACGTGTCAGAACAATTGATGACAGAAATGGTACAAGGATGCATGTGTCAAACCAATTGGTGGTTGACATGGTATAAGTTTGCATTATGTTATTAAAATAGGTACTAGACATGGTAAAAGGGTGAATGTGTCAGTACAATGGGTGGTAGACATGGTAAAAGGGTGCATGTGTCAGTACAATGGGTGGTAAACATGGTAGAAGGGTGCATGTGTCAGTACAACGGGTGGTAAACATGGTAGAAGTGTGCATGTGTCAGTACAACGGGTGGTAAATATAGTGGAAGTGAGAATGTGTCCGTACAATCGGTGGTAGACATGGTATCAGTATAATGGGTGCTAGACATGGCAGAAGGATGCACGTGTCAGAACAATGGATGACAGAAATGGTACAAGGATGCATGTTGACACAATTGGTGGTTGACATGGTATAAGAGTGCATGGTGTTATTAAAATAGGTGCTAGACATGATAAAAGGGTGTATGTGTCAGTACAATGGGTGGTAGTCATGGTAAAAGGGTGCATGTGTCAGTACAATGGGTGGTAAACATGGTAGAAGGGTGCATGTGTCAGTACAACGGGTGGTAGACATGGTAGAAGTGTGCATGTTTCAGTACAACGGGTGGTAGATATAGTGGAAGTGAGCATGTGTCAGTACAATCGGTGGTAGACATGGTATCAGTATAATGGGTGCTAGACATCGTAGAAGGATGCCTTTGTCAATACAATTGGTGGTGAACATGGTAGAAGGGTGCATGTGTCAGTACAATGGGTGATAGACATGGTGGAAGTGTGCATCAGTCAGTACAATTGGTGGTAGACATGGTAGAAGGGTACTCATGTCAGGACAATGAGTGGTAGACTTGGTAGAAAGGTGAGTTGTGTTAGTACAATGGGTACTAGACATGGTAGAAGGGTGCACGTGTCAGTAAAACGGGTACTAGACATGGCAGAAGGGTGCATGTGTCAGTAAACTTGGTGGTAGAGATGGTGGAAATGTGCAGGTTCAGAACAATGGGTGCTAGACATTGAATAAGGGTGCTAGTGCTGGTACAACGGGTGCTTGACATGATAGCAGGATGCATGTGTCAGTACAATTGGTGTTAGAAATGGTAAAAGGGTGCCTCAGTCAGTACAAACTACAAAGTGTGGTAGACATTGTAGTAGAGTGCCAGTGTCAGTACAACTGGTGTGTCAGACATGGCAGTATAGTGTCTGTGTCGTACTGACGGGTGTGTCAGACATGGCAGTAGGATGTCTGTATCCTTACAAACGGTGTGTAAGACATGGAAGTAGAGTGCCCGTGTCAGTAAAACGAGTCTGTCAGACATGGTAGTAGAGTGCCTGTGTCAGAACAACTGGTGTGTCAGTCATGGTAGTAGAGTGTTTGTGTCAGTACATCGGGTGTGCCAGACATGGTAGTATAGTGTCTGTGTCAATACAACGGGTATGTCAGACATGGTAGTAAAGTGCCTGTGTCAGTAAAATGGGTGTGTAAGACATGGAAATAGAGTGCCTTTGTCAGTACAACGGGTGTGTCAGACATGATATAAGGGTGCCTGTGTCAGTACAACGGTTGTGTCAGACGCAGAAGTGAGTTGTCAGTGTCAATACAACGGATGCGTCAGAGATTGAAGATGGTTGCCATTGTCAGATATTGCCGAAGGGTGCCTGTGTAAGTACAAGGGGTTTGTCAGCCATCAAAGTGGATTGTCCTTTTAAGTACAAAACGTTTTTCAGACATGGTAGTAGGGCTTTTGTGCCGGTGAAAGAGGCGTGACAGACATGGTAGAATGGTGTTTGCCACAGTACAAAAGGTATGTCAGACATGGTAGTGGGGTGTTGGTGCTAGTGCAAAATGTGTCAGGCATGGTAATCGAGTGTTTGTGCCAGTGCAAAATGTGTGTTAGACATGGTAGAATGGCGTTTGTACCAGTGCAAAAGTTGTATCACCCATGATAGTGGGGTGTTTGTGCCAGTACAATAGGTGTGTCAGACATGATAGTGGGGTGTTTGTGCCAGTACAATAAGCGTGTTAGACATGGTAGTGGGGTGTTTGTGCCTTTACAATAGGTGTGTCAGACATGGTAGTGGGGTGTTTGTGCCGGTACAATAGGTGTGTCAGACATGATAGTGGGGTGTTTGTGCCAGTACAATAGGTGTGTTGATATGGTAGTGGGGTGTTTGTGCAGTACAATATGTGTGTCAGACATGATAGTGGGGTGTTTGTGCCAGTATAATAGGTGTGTCAGACATGATAGTGGGGTGTTTGTGCCAGTACAAAAGGTGTGTCAGACATGGTAGTGGGATGTTTGTGCAGTACAATAGGTGTGGCAGACATGGTTGTGGGATGATTTTGCCAGTACAAAAGGTGTGTTGACATGGTTGTGGGGTGTTTGTGCCATTACAAAAGGTGTGCCAGACATGGTAATATAATAATAGTTCATTTGTGCTTACACCATAAGCAGCATTGCACGCTCCTGGACTTCCAGAAGATATATATTGTTATTAGGTACACATCAATCGATAATGATAATAAATAATCGACGTGGATAATACACTATAGGGAACGGGAAGAAATAGACGACAACAGTAAACCTGGTCAAGTTAAGCAATTTTACGATGCCGACTATTTATTTTCAGATAACAGGTCGATGTGTACAATCTGCAGCAGTTTAAACAAGTTGACTACGTTTCCTTTCAAGCGTGTGCATACAATGTCTTACATTTTCTAATTTGAACAAATGTCTGTTTGTTCCAAACCACATTCCGTACGCTTAATATGTGAATAGAACGGGCATGGATAACTAACACTTGTCACTGTATACTAATTGAGGAATATTTACTAGTACTCATTGTAAACCTCAAAGAATTTAAACACATTCAATAATGTTAAAACAAATTATGTTTGCCGTTATGGAGCTATTTATGAATACTTGAGCAATCAATATGATTTTAACATGAGTAAAAATGACACTTAGAAGGAACCAGTTAACAAACCTTCTTTGTCTCGTTCATAGTCTTCACTCGCCTCTTCATTCCCTGCTTGCTGAATGCGCTCAGTGCCATCTCTTGTATGTTCTTTTATTTTTTGAACGCCATCATTGGTCTCCATGTCTATTTGTTTTGTGGCTTCTCGCGTCTTTTTAGATATTATAGTTTCGGTTTTATGTGCCTGATCTCCTAGTTCTTGCATAAACCCTCGTGTCCTATCATATAGTGTCTGAACGCTATCATGAGTCTTTTGTTCAATATGCATTCCGGCATCTTGAATTTTTCTTTGAATAACTTTTTCTCCTTCCTCTAGTGCTTCCTTTATCCTTTTCAGCCCATCTGCTATAGTCTTTTCTGCTTCTGTCGAAAACTGTTCACCCATCGTTTTCGCTTGTTCACGGGCTTTGTCTACAGCTTTCATCAGTTCCCCAAATTCACATAATGGCAGACGATCCATCTGAAGCTGGATCCCAATAAAAACATTAAGAGTTTCATTAAAATATGTAATACAAAACTAGATTTCTCACAGGCACGGATGCCCCTACAACACATGTTTGGTCAGAGACAAAAGACATGTCGCCAACATTATTATTTGCCTCCACAAATTTATTTTCATATGTTCTATAGCAGACAAAGGACCATAATTCTACCAAAATTGGTCGCAGCCACAATTTCTTCTTTGTCGATCAACTCCACGTTAAGTCCTTCGGTGTGAAAGTTTGAGCGACATCCGCTAAGAAGTTAAAGAGGAGCTGAGTCCACAATGTTTCGGGAAGTATATATATTCTGTAGAAGAAAAAATGACAAAGGGCTTTTATTCTGACAAGATTGGTCGCAGCCGAAATTCCTTCCTTAACGATCACCTACACATTAATGTCCTTCAGCTGTGAAAGTTTGAGTGAAATACGCCAAGCAGTTAAAGAGGAGATGAGTCCACACAATTTCTAGAGATATATATATTCTATATTGTAAAAATGACAAAGGGCCATAGTTGTGCCAAAATTCGTCCTAGAAGAAATTCCTTCCTTCACGATCACCTACACGTTACAGCGCTTCAGCTGTGAAATCCCCAAGCTGTTAAAGAGGAGATGAGTCCTCAAAATTTCGGGCAGTATATGTTCTATAGAGGAAAAAATGACAAAGTGCCATATTTTTGACCGAATAGGTCGCAACCAAAATTCCTTAATTCACGAACACACGTTAAGTCCTTCACCTGTGAAAGTTTGAGCGAAATCCGCCAAGCAGTTAAATAGTAGTTGAGTCCTCACCATTTATGGCAGTATATATTCTATCGTGGAAAAAATGACAAAGGGCCATAATTCAGCCATAATTGGTCGCAGCCAGAATTCCTTCCTTCACGATCCCCTACACTTTAAGATCCTTCAGCTGATTAAGTTTGAGCGAAATCCGCCGAGCAGTTACAGATATGAGTCCAAAAAAATTCGGGACGTACAGACGGACGGTCGTACGTACGGACGTACGAACATACAAGTGCAACGCGTAATGCCTCCCACTTTATGTGGGCATAAATATATAATAATAGCAATAGAAACATTATTTTCTCGATATTAAATTTGATTTATAAATTATCTGATCTCAAAATGTTTACATCTCTAACTGTCATTAACCCATTTTTGTAACCATTCATTGCACAATACGTACTCTACAATAAGCACCATATAAGTACCATATATGAATTGACGAACAAACTATTTGTGGAGACAGTCTTTCTTTGGAACAATGCGACGGTAATACTGGGGTTATAGTCGCGGATTAAAGAAATACTAACGCCAATCAAACGAATTTATGGTATATAATATTGTATTTCATAAAATGCTCCCGTAAGTAAATATTTATTTTAATGTTCTCCGAAAACAAAGTAGCGTAAAATAATATAATTGCATGTTCTTGAATTGTAAAGTATGGTTTAGTATGTGAGTAGTGTGTGTTGTACTGATCAGTCGCTCATGCGACGGATATGTAAACTACAAGTGAAAATGTTACGCATCAGTGTAGAAGTTCAATGTAAAATACTTATTTTTAAAATTTCATCAGACGCCATATATCTTTAAAAGATATATATCTTGTTTGTTTATGTTAATCATATTTAGAACATAAAATATTCAGGTAAAAAAAGAAAAACATCGAAAATAATGCGTAAACGGCAATAAACATATTGAGTCAGCGGCACATACAAGACAAGTTACTGTAAAGATAATATTTCTCTCGGAAGTCTGCTCTTGCATTGAAATTGTAAAACTATGCTTAGTTTTATATATCTGTCGATAACGATAATTGGTCAGGTTTCTTGTCTACACAATGGAACAGAATGATAGACCGTACACTGACATGGAAGCCGAACGTACACGAGCGTCGGGTCAGTTTGTCCTAAATATATATGTGATTCACGTTTTTAGGGCATTGTCTTATAAATTATTGGTGTTAATATAGTATGCCTTTAATAGTACGATTGCAGAAGGGGGCGCTCGAAAGTAGTAAAATGTATTGCTATATAAATTATATGTCAAATGTTTTAGTTGCATTGCACGTATTTTGTGTAAACTGTGTTATACTATCAATGGTTTTGCCACCTGTGTACCAATTTCTACGATACGAATCTATGTTTCACACGTTGTACCCGTTTTACATGACGATGTTGCGCGCATATTTGGCATCAGTCGTGAGATATAGGGAATATTACATGACTGAGATGTCCCGGTGGCTTGTATCGCCCGAGTTGATTGCGTAACGCTGTATTCCACGAGCAATTTATTATATACATCCTTAAGATCCAAACAGCGCTAAGAAACAAATAATTATTAAATCTAATCAAAATAATAACACAGTAGGGTTGCTTATGAACGCGCATGAATACATGTCACAATTACACCAATAACGTGTTCAATTCAAATTAACATGTCGTAACGGCGTCGTCGTGTCTATAAATATGACGGAGTGTTTCCCATTGTCGCTCGGAACTATACGGAAATATTCGATACTCAACAAAAGTAAGAGTAGACCAGTTTTTTTTCCGGGCATTCTTTCTGACTTCTTGTATTTGATACTGACAATACACCAGTATTTGAGTCGGATTATTTATATTTATATAATAATCGGATTTATTTATAGGTATATAATTGTAGGATTTATTTATACGGGACTACTCGAAGGACGTTTAGCGATATTTGCAGAAGCATTGCCTGTGTGTTAAATATATAGCAACAATAGGCTCAATTGACTTTTAACATCAGGGGCATTAACATATATGGCTACAAACAATTAACGTAAGTTAACCTTATTAAAAATAGTGCATCGTTCTATTAACAAAAGTTTATTCAATGGTGTTGTAATATTTAAGCAATAAACAGTCAACCGAACCAAAAGCAGTCCTTCTTTACCCGTCTTGTTTTTATTGTAGTTTGGCCATTTAAATATATATTACCTCTCTGATAATTGTATAGCCATGTGCGTATAGAAAGAAACGCTACTGATATGATTGGAAACTGAACAGGTCCTGCTGCGGTCAATTGTTGGGTTTTACAGTACAGCAAAAAGATACATTTATTACCCAGTGTATAAAATGCCTTGTTTTTTATGTCCCCATGTTGGAATAACTGGACGAGAACCTATCTGGCTGAGAACCCACCACGATTTGGTGACATTGCTATGTGTTTGTAGTTTATACTATATAGTTTTATTTTTATACAAGTGTGACTTGTACACCCATCTTAGCTTATATCAACGAAAGGTGATAATTGATCTTTCGGGAAATAAACAAAACCTTGCCAAATTTGAGTCACATTTACAAACAAGTGCACAACTCGGGATATATAGAATAATAGGCAGTGTGTCGTGAGCCAGATAAGCATTCTCCTTCCAGGTCTATAACATATTATCGTATGTATCCTGTCACATTAGAATATAAATTATTTTACTGTCAAGACTTATATAACTGTACACAAATTCTGTGTTGTGTCACAATACAACTTGCGTCCGGGTTTTGCCTTGTTTAAAACTGCTTTAAAGTTTGTAAACAAACGCGCTGTTGAAACTGCCTATCGATCATTTAAACTTGACACGTCTAAATATAGCTACAGTACACATTTAATGGTCATGCAGATACAAGTTAAAGGTAATATTCAGAGAAATATTCGAAAGAACGAAAAGCTGTTTCTGCAGTGTTTATCAAATATAGTATTGCGAAGTAACCAAACATGTTTCCTGTCGAGAAAATTAGCATTGAATGATTAAAATAGTCCATCAGAGCTACTGGCCGAGATATAAGGTCATGTGGTATACTAGCCTAATAACATTAAGGTTATTATCGTATCTGGTTATATTGCTGATTTGTGAGCATGTGACAGAATATATTGTCAACGGAGCATGCGTCTAAGTGTGCTTCCAGGAACTACATAATGATATCTTGGGACAATTTATACTTTTTAGGCGAAAATAAACGAAAGTGAATCAGTGTGTATGTATTTAAATTTGCCATTCTACCTTAGAAAGGATAGGTGGTAAATGTTGTTAAAGCCACAAAAATGCCCCGTTTTACAAACCATGTCGTAACTTGTCTATTTATGTAGGTACGAAATTTCAAAAGTTGTATAATATTAAAGGGACTTGTTCACAGATTTTCTCATTTTTGAAGTATGCCATTAAATGTATTAACTTGACATATTTAATCATTGGAACAAAAAAGCTCAAATATATTAACAAGAAAATGATTTAGAAAAAACAAAAAAAAACAAATTGGTCCGACCGGGGTTCGAACCCGTGACCTCCGGATTAAAATGCTTTCGTTTTAATCTCTCGGCGATTCCGATTTATATATTTCACCCCTTATAATTTACTTCATCTTAGTAATCCAAGTGCATACTTTACTTCATCTTAGTAATCCAAGTGCTGTCAACAATTTCAACGAAAACAGCAGAAGCACTCGAAATTATACCATTGTTTAGCGTTACAAACGCTTTATAATTTTATCAATTTAACTGATGATTACTCATGAACGAAACGATTTTTACATTATATTTCTAGGTCCGTAGTATTATTTTGCCCCCTTGTATACACTGTTTTTTTTATTTTTGGAATCGGTGACAAAAAGTTGAAAACTTGTCAATTTGTCAATTTGTGAAAAGGACTCTTTTAGGAAGCAGTTAAAAATTAGCAAAATGTCAAACAACAATAACAATAACGAAAGAGGTAACGTATAAACTTACATCAGCTAGTTTATCGTGTGCTACGATTGCAGCCGGATCATTTGCTAGGCATTTTGGGTCCACCAGTAGTGTGGATAGTGTATTAAAATATTCCTTAAGATCAGCATCTGTAACCTTGCAGTTGGGATTGTGGCGTATCTCTCGGCCTATCTGACGGACCTAGAGAAAAGATGATTATTACAATATACGGCCGAACAATACTTATAATTAATTTCAAATTTTATAGAACAATGAGTCAATAACGTTATGAAAACACTGCCGTGTGCATATTTAATAAATAATAAATTAATATGTTCCCTTATGAAGCTTATTTATTAACATATTACCATTTCTAAAGGGCATTGCTTGTCAGGTGGTGGAGGTGATAAGCACGAGGCGGAGAGACATGTCGCGAAGTGTGTGCAGTTCAACATGACGCTTATCACTCCATTGAAGTCAGATTCCTGAACCGCACAAACGCCGCTATATCCGTCCGGAGGGAGAAAGCATTTGCCGATTTCCCAAGGATCTGTTGCCCATTTTTCCGCTTTAGTATTGCGCCATGATGGCTTATTAAATCGGTGCAGCGATTTTATATTTTGTCTCACTTGATCACATGTTTGGCATTGCTGGGGTAGTAATGATTTGTGGAAAGTGCAGTAATTTCGTTTCCTCTTTTTACACAGACCCTGAGTAGGACATGGCAATAGGTTTTCAATACAACAGTTTCCACAACTTCTACCAACAGTTCCGTGGACCTTTTGAAATTCTGTTTCAACAAAGTTAGTCAGTCCTTCCTTCGTCACATTTAGTGCTATACACATCTTGAACCAGTTATGGGTTTCCTTTTCGGTGAACACGTTGGTGTTGCAAGCCATCCTGATGTTGATAAATGGCTGAGACTGGATGGGTTGTTAAAATGTCACGAGTACGGCACTGGCGTATTAGATATAAAATACGAATACTTCATGATCAGTCCGAATCCAATGAGCTTCCAATCAAACAACATACCCGTTTTAACGGCACTGCATTTTCCACCTAAAACTGAGATAAGTGTATTTAAAAAACTTATGCATAAAACATAAAACATACATCGAGCCAGTATTATGGTATTTATTTAATCAGAACAAGAAGCATCAAAGACGCGAGTAATGGTAATCAAACGTACAAGTAAAAAAAAAACACACAACGGATGATTTCATAAGAAAACATGTTTATTAGCATGAACAACATGACAATCTGACTAGCAAAAAATAGCATTGATTTATTTGTGTATGTTCGTTAGTAAGACAAATAGGTGCAACAACAAGAATTTTTACCGGAGTGCTAAATGCTATGATCAAGTTTGTAACATTGCATGACCCATATTGAAATTTGAGATAATCTAGAAAAATATTTATACTAAGGTTCATGTGGGTATTACACCAACATCGTCGAGTTTTTACATGATTCATATTACCGTGACTGACATATATAACGTATATATAGTTTATAATTTTATGAACTTATATGAAATATAGGAATAATGAGACATCATCAGGAGAGAAGACTTTGTTTCCATTATGTACAAATGATTTGAAATACTGGTCGGTAAAATTGGAAACAAGTTATTGCACAATTTAGTTGTTTAAAGGCCAATTCAGACGTGAAATTTTGGCCACAGACTCACATATGGCCACAGTAACTATCTCGACTACGGAAAACGAGTCACATGCACAGTGGATAAACGAACTGTACGCCGACCGGATATTGCGATTAAAAGGTCAATATAACAGTGTAAAATTCGAAACATGGGTAGGTGAAATCCGACATTTTTTGCATTTTCCCAAACTTGTGAGCTATGTGAGGTTTTGTATTATATCAAGGAATACGTTATTTACGTATTGAAAGCCATTAAATGCCTGTCGTCGTTGAAACATTGCCAATTCACTTACAATGTTCATGCTAACCTCGTTTTGTCGTTTTCATACTCACCGATTTCATGATGATAAAAATTTGGCATTTAATTGCATATGTGTATTAATATTCAACAAAAGAAGTTAAAAAAATATATTTACAATGCCAAAACTGTGACATATACTGTCTGAGTCTTAGCTTTGTTTTTGTGTCTCCTGACTAGGCGACATATTGGGGTTACTTATGTCGGCGGCGGTGTCAGCGGCGGCGTCGGCGGCATCCTCTTTCGCTTGTCCGGATCTTAACTCTAAGACTATGAAAGCTAGCAACTTGAAACTTCATGGGTAGATAGATCTCATTGAGGAAAAGTGCAGTGCACAAGAACCGTTACTTTGCATCACATACTTTTGGATTTATTGCCCTTTGTTTATTTTCATACTTAATTTTTGTCCGGAGCATAACTCTAAGACTATGAAAGCTAGCAACTTGAAATTTCATAGGTAGATAGATGTCATTGAGGAGAAGTGCAGTGTACAAGAACCGTTACTCTGCACCTCATACTTTCGGTGTAATTGCCCTGTGTAAATTGTCATACTTATTTTTGTGTCGCATTTTTGGTTTAATTATTATTTTCTTTACATATTAGCCAGAGTGCAGTGCTTTTGAAGATTTCAATAAATATGTTAAAATAAAGCTGAGCATTAACCTTAAGTGCTTCTTCATTTGGATTTGGTTTGAAAGTCTGTCAGAGCTTCATTCCAGGTACAACAGAAGCTTCAAGCATGAGGCTTGAATATTCAGATATATCGGATCATTAACTTAAGAAAATGTAGGTATCACAAAGCTTAATTGTTTCGTTTCGTGTACTACTTGTATAACTGTATGGCTCCAGTTTCCTAGTTACACAAATAGCATGTGGGCGCAGCAGGAATGACAGTTACTTACATTTTTAGATTAAAGGAAAATAAATTTACTAATTCGGCAGAAATGGAAAAAAAACTATTAAGTACTGTGTCCGGAAGTGTTTTTTAAATGCTCAATAATGTTACCATTGAAATAGTTCCTATTGCATTAAAATACGAGACTGTCAATGCTGCTTACAATGCAGTTGACATTATCATTTACTTAAGATACAAATTACTCAGTATTGTTATTAACTAGTATATTTATCCTTAATGTATTAAAGATCATTTTTTTCTGTTGTATTTTTACAGCTGGAACAAAATATTATCGAGTAACAAGAAAAAATCTGTACTGTTTTTTTTTCAGATAAATCAGAGAAGTTGTAAATGTTCAATAATCTGACAGTTTGAACAAAAAACACTACTACAAAATTGATATTAAAAAACAACAACAACTTTATACATTTTTAATTAAATCAACAGTTCAAACTTCTGGTACATTGAACGGTATTATACATATTATATTGTCATTAAATCTGTGAAAGCTGTTTGGTCTCCTTGCAATAAATACAAAACAATGGTTTTACTGACCAAAATATTAATTACTTGCTTATAGGTAACATGTACAGACAACTGCTTGGATAGTTCATAATTCCGCATTGAGTTATTGTCCACATTATTTGGCAGCTGATTCTGCGTCCTCTATTAGCTAGCATTTTGTTTCGATTCTTTGTTTAAATAGGCCATGATTTTGAATGTGAGTAAATAATATTTTCAGGGAGTATCTTATACTCCCAAAACCTATTTTTATTGAGCATTTTATCATTTTTAATGAGTAACATACTCAGATTATCACCTTATCTGGATCCCTGTAAGGATTTAGTCAACTGCATTGTACCATGGGTGTACCTCCTCTAACCATCCTACCAGCAACCCTGAAGACAGTCATGTCGATCTCAGACGTGACGTGGCTCAACCGGTTCTCTCTCAGGAAATGTTGAAATAAGGATTGCGTAGACAATAACTTTAGGTTTGCAAGGTGTACTTTGCGACATAATCACTCATATTTCACGTAAGCTATCCGGCATCAGGCGACACATCCGACTCGCGGAGTTCTAGTTTAAATATAGGATTTCTTTCCAAAATATAGGAATATAGGAATTGGTTGACAGCCTGTAGAGGGTCACCCAATGAAAATTTATGTGGAATAATTTTGAAGTCCAGCCAGCGCTTGCAGACAAGAAGAGTTTTAAAAGTTTTAAATATAGCCATTTAAGTAATACTACCCCGACCCTGGCGGCCATGCTTTTTAACAAATCAAAACGATTTCAAGAAAATCGGTAGAGGCTCACCCAAATAACATTTCTGTAAAATTATTTTGAAATGCAGACAGTGGTTTCAGACTAGAAGATTTTTTTTTTTTTTTTTTAAATAGCCATATAAGGAAAACTAAGCCAGTGTTTACATGCCGTGTAATATGACCTTGGTAAAATCCCCCGTTAATATCGCATATTCGATATACAACATTTCATTGAATACACTCGCTGACTAACCTAACAACACTGAATCGTTCTAACAAGCATCCAGAGAATTATAGACAATAAGAATAATTCTGAATGGAGAATTACTTACATTTATAAACTTACCATGCATGTTAATTTTAATAAAGGTTGGTAGATCTATATATTAAGAATTATTTAGAATTTCATTTTCTCTTATCTTCTCCTGTAGAGGCTATTCAATGTATAAATACATTTTGCATCTTCCTATAAATAGACACTAGCGGATACTTCGGATGTCGTAATTGAACTTGATTTAAATTTTGTATTTTTACTTTACGTGCGTTTTATGGATGCATTATAAACTATAATAGTTTCACAAGAAAACGCTCCCAACGGAATATAAGTCTCATTCGCCACGATTAAATATACAATTACGTTTTTGTCATCACAATATTAAGTCAAATAACTATTTTTTATTGCGATAAATGTTCCCTGACGTGTGTTTTCATTTGGCAAACATGATATAAATGCTTATTCCATAACAAATATGATAACGCTGATATTCATTCTCGTCATTTTTTTCTTGGAAATAATGTAACTTGATACAATTATATAAACTATTTAGCTTAAAAAAGAATCACAGATAAAAACATTGAGGTGATAAGATCGGTTTATTGTACGGACATTACATAATGAAGATATCTTAAACATATGTATTTTTTATAGTTTTACGGCGCCTTAAGATGCTCTATGCCTTATTTCTACAAAATTCTTGTGTAGAGTCTATTCAATCTACAAATTAGACATTGTTTTTATAAAGACTATGAATACATACATTATATACTAATATAATTTAATAAAAACGCTTCAAATATATATATTTCTTTGTAATTGTAAAACATTCTTATATTAACTTTGTATAGATAAACATTCTGAGGTTGATTAGCAGATAAGTCTGACTTATTTGGGTTATTCAAGTAGCACGGATCTAAAACATTGGACAATTCATCAGTTCATTGCTTTGACATGAAATAATGGTATTATTTTTATTTATTGCAAATATAGAAACATTTCATACTACTGTTCTAGGAGCTAGCCACATGAAAATTTGAGTTCGCTATTTGATAATATTTATTTATTTTTTAATATCGAAAAATAATAATAAATGTGTGTAGAA
>CM051038.1:4721815-4744315 GCA_027627225.1 Congeria kusceri | reverse complement strand
TTTTCCCTTCCAAACTGCCCATACTAGTAGTAGTTGTAGTAGTAGTAGCATTAGTAGTAGTAATAGTAGTAGTAATAGCAGTAATAGTAGTAGTAGTAGTAGTAGTAGTAATAGTAGTAGTAGTAGTAGTAGTAGTAGTAGCAGTAGTAGTAGTAGTAGTAGTAGTAGTAGTAGTAGTAGTAGTAGTAGTATCAGTAGTAGTAGGAGTAGTAGTAGCTGTAGTAATAGTAGCAGTAGTAGCAGTAGTAGCAGTAGTAGTAGTAGTAGTAGTAGTAGTAGCAGTAGTAATAGTTGTAGTAGTAGTAGTAGTAGTAATAGCAGTAGTAGAAGTAGTTGTAGTAGTAGTAGTAGTAACTATTGTTGTTGTTGTAGCTGAATATAATAGTGGCGGACGTGGTGGCGATGCCGATACTAATTATGCTACTGTAGTTGCTTTTGCAAATGGGAACTGTTTTTTTAGTTGGATACCGCTTAGGGTCATACTTTTAAAATCGTGATAAATAAAATGTCTTGGTCCTTTAATTTATATTTGGCAACACAACATTTTCATATGAAGATATAGATATAATTTGTTGATTTCGGTATAAGATCGTATTTTATTTCACAAGTGCTCGAGTGCGCTTCTCGTGAAAATATTTATTTTATATGATCACTCGTAAATTAAAATGCAATCTTACCCCGAAATCAACAATTTTTATGTTTATTTTATGCTTTAGTCCAAATAATAAGCTTAAACGTCACAAGTATGTGTATTCGGACGTCATAAAAATGACGTCGTAAGTGATTCCATAATAATTGTTTATCATAACTATGGTGCAAAAAAAATGCCATAATTAGTGCGCTGTTGTTTTTAAATTATATTTTTGTTTAATTTTGTCGTGTGTTTTATTTAAACAAATGTATGTAAGTACTGTACTTGTAAATACTTTTGCCAAGGAAGGTAAATCACTACTGGTAGATCGTTGCGACTGATAGAAAAATAGTGCGTTTTATGTTACATTTTCACTGCAGTGAAAATATAAATGTTTATATGTTCACTGTTTCAACAGTGAAAATATCACACTTTATTTAACCAATAAAATTCTATATTTCGCTTAAAAGCATATAATAAAAACAAAATATTAAAATATTTGTATTGTTAGAATCCAATAGGCATATCATTAAAAAACATCATCATTTGTATCCAACATCATCCCTGATAAGACATGTGTAGATAAGTGTCTTGTGGTTTACTTGTATTAGAAATTATACAATCTGAAACAGTTTATACTATAACAATTTGTTTGTTCAAATTGCATTTAAAAGCATTACTGTTATTCCTCAAAGGAATGCACATGTTAAACATATGCATTGCCCATAAAAGCGATGCTTTCGCTTTCAAACTTACTTTTCTATTCTAAAAAGACTCAGATATTAATTTAAAAGTATTGACTTGTGCAGCGCTTATAACACAATTTCATGACTAAAGACGCGATATCATTAAAAAATTTAGGTTTTTCTTTTTGCTTTTATTTTTGTAACTTATTTGGATTTCTACATTCATGTGTGCTGATGTTGCTGCTGCTGCTGCTGATGATGATGATGATGGTGGAGGTGGTGGTGATGATGATGATGGTCATGATCATGATCATGATCATCATGATCATCATGACCGTGATAATGATTATGATCCAGATGATCCAGATGATGATGATGATGATGATGATGATTATGATGATTATGATGATGATTGTATTCACTTGTATTTTATGAAGATATTAAAAGCTCTTATAAGTTTCAAAATATTGTAGACAATAACATACTCTTCACATATATTTTTCTGACAGGCTACACAGAAATCCTTCTTATTAGTGTTCGGCAATAAAATCGACACTGTTTCCATAGTAACCGATAACATTTAGGGTCATCAACCTCTGCGTTTGATAATTAGAATGTGCAGTTACGCTTGACAAAAAAAACAAACAACAAAATACCATAAATATTTTCCGTTTAAAGATTTCCCACAATATCGCGCAAATTAGATATACATTTAAGCTAAATATAAATGTAATTTTGGGCAGGTATTTTTAATATTCAGTTAGACACTGAGCAGCAAACAATATAATATACAGTTAATTGATTTCCATGAATATGTGCAGACAATTGACTTGTTGTTTATTTAAAATAATATAAGCACCAATGATGATGATGATGATGATGATGATGATGATGATGATGATGATGATGATGATGATGATGATGATGATGATAATGATGATGATGACGATTATTATTATTATTATTATTTTTATTATTATTATTATTAGATAGTGTCTCTTATGGCTATGATGATGATTATGATGTTGGTGGTGGTGATGAAGGTGGTGGTGGTGATGTTGATGATGATTGTGATGATCATCCCGTATGCTAGCAAACGGGCGTTGTCCTTCATGATGATGATGCATTATTTATGATTTAGTTGTATATCAGATTTGTTGTAAACAACGGATTTTGCGTAAACACCTTCAAGCGTTCTTTACAATACCCGATTTTTAAACAGACATTAAAATTTAAACATTTGACCATTTAATTTCTTCATTGTGAAATACAGAGAAAAAAGTTTAATAACTAGCATATCATTTACGCTTTCATAAATATTCATAACAATGGCGACAAATTCCTACAGTAACTCTACAATATACTACACTACAATAGTATAGTAGTTGAAACTTATGACAAGTTGCTCTTGCAAGGTTTAAAACTAAATCAAAATACGTAGATGCACAAACATTTTCGTAAACAAACGAATTTGTCACTCATATCACATGAATCAAATAGAAACAGAATAACGGTATTTTACTAGTTTGCCTTCTGTATAGTATAGGGAGTCGCTATTACAATCCACATTCGGTCCTACTTTGCATACTCTCTCAAAATTTCGCCGAGAAGTTAAGAATCGATATGCAATTTACATTTGTATATGTACATGTTTACACTTGTACAATTTCCGAGATGTTATTTGCATTTTTAGAATAATTATCTGATTGGTTTATATATTATGTTATTACATTATTGTATGTATGTGATGCTCAACACTTTCGTATTATAATGCTTGGTACCTGTGTATAATCTCTACGTCAATATTATTGATATGCTATAATATGGATGTGCTATAACATTGTATAATGTTTAAGCAATACATTTTGAAATTGGACTTAGCAGTGCATGCATAAGTTTCTTTGTAGATATTTGAAGAAATATGTTATGAAAATATAATATAAAATATATAAATGAATGAATTGCTTGTTTATCCTCGGGGCTTTGGTTTAAAACCATTGCCCTTGCACGCTGTGTTATTAAAACATTGTTAGTATTCACAGTGTGTAATTTAAGGTTATGTTATTATTTAAAAAACAAAAATTTAACCCAGTGTTTCAAAAGGCTATCCTACTCCCAAGCGGAATCATTGAAAAATAACATGAAAAATATAGTAGAAGAGAATATAGAAAAAGCCGTAAATTATATGGTTTCGTTCAGCCTTACTACACAAGCATGACTATTAGTTTAGTGTTTCCGTAATGCCATTGCTGCGAGACTAATCGATATATACCGGTAGGTTCATTGATTAAATATTAACGTCATGCAGCCAGCGTGTTGCACGAAGTCATAGGCGGAGTTTAATACCATAAGGTATGAACTATTGAAATAAACAAATACTCTTAAGGTTTAAGACCTTAAACGATGAAAAAATAATTCTCGTGTCTTTAGCTGGGAACAATCGAAAAAAAAAAGTAGCATTATGTATCGGAAAGAAATGAATTTAAGCATTCAGTCGGCTTTACATTGGGGTTATATGAAAAAACGCAGCTAAATACTGTTTCTTTTTTTTAACAATTATCATAGATTCTCAGTTACATTACTGTTTATTTTCTTAAATTGAAATTGTTGATGGTATTTAATGTATTACTAGAAAAACCTAACACTTTGACATTTAGATAGCTGGCAAATATGTTTGGTAACGGTGCTATTTAGTTATCTGTGCGACAGACCATTTAATTGTTGATATTGATTAGAAAGGTGTACATATACTAACCAATTATATGAGGTAAATACTAACCAATTATATGAGGTAAATACTAACCAATTATATGAGGTAAATACTAACCAATTATATGAGGTAAATACTAACCAATTATATGAGGTAAATACTAACCAATTATATGAGGTAAATACTAACCAATTATATGAGGTAAATACTAACCAATTATATGAGGTAAATACTAACCAATTATATGAGATAAATTTTCTTAGTAGCAGGGACCACACCTCACCATTGACAGTGCTGATGAGGCAGGTTTACCATCTCTAAGAGGCAGGACTTAAGTATACAAGTAGCAGATACATAATATTTTTATTCATATATGATTCAAACCCATGTCGCCAAGGTTTGAATAACTTAGATTAATATTTTTGTTATATTAAACATAAAAGACAAACCAGTTCACATCTTCCACCGTGGACATTAAATCTATACTAACATTAAAGAAACAAAACCTCAAAGATAGTAAGGAACGCTGAAACTTTATGGGAAATTGTCCGCTTTTATATAGCATTTATATCAAACTGTCATTGCTAATTGTTAAGATTTTAGTGATTTGCTCAATTTGTAAGCAAACCACTTGAAAGATGGTCACATCCATCTACCTCGTTTTATTCCACATTAAAGTTAAAATCAGCTGTAAATACTCCCGATTTGCATATTAATAATAGTACTGAAACAAATAATAGTCATCAGTGTACCTAGGGGCTGATCTCAATTCAATACGGGTAGCTACCTATAGCCAATCAACACCCGAGCACTCTGCTCTTTTCCGTGTCATACTTTCCACTGGACAGGCTCTCTTGAGCCATTGACCAATGGAAGAGTTTTGTTCAGTAGTGGCCGGGCTTCCACCGAGGTGCGGACAGCAGAATCAATCAAATGATCCCGGGGCGGACCCGGAATGATAAACACGTGACGGTTCTTAGCCAATTAACGAGGTGTGAATAAAGCCATTAAATCCGGTTGTGTGATTTATGGCAGTAGCTAATTAATTAGGTGATTAACACGTTTAATTGAAAACGAGTGTATTGTGTATGAGTAGGTTGGAGGCCACCACTTCATATGTTTTACTTGAATATTTTGGTAAAATAAGAGCTCTGCGTTTTCTTTATAGAAATATATTTATTGTAAAAGATAAGTAATTGCACAGCACCAGGCTAAAAAAGTAAATGATTTGTTTCTTAGACAGCGCCGCAGCGTTTTCTAATGGCTCGTCACGAATTTGATTAAATGACAAAAAAATTATTTTCTTTTTTTTGACGATCGCGCCCGTGTTTTAAAGGAGCAGTCCAGAACTATGTTAAAGAAAAACTTTGCAGAAAGTGTTCATAATGGACATGTTAGAGAACACAATACTAAAAACTTACCATTGAAATATGTGAATTATTAACATTTTGGTAACATGCTATCGTCTATTTTCTGAATGCGATAACTGGTGATGACTCTTGAGTAAACCAGCATGTATATTATTGTATATTCCGTTCGTACTATGTGCTTTTGAACAATGCATTTCGTAAATAAGAAACATATTTCGGACTAATAAACACCATAAACGTTCGTAAGAACTATTACTAAAATTACTTTGTATTAATTTAGATCCAATGGTCAGCGGTTGAAAAGTAAACGAATCCGCATTTTAAGATAGCGGAAGAAGAGTTACCCGATAGAGATTTCGGTATTTCCAGTAACTTTCTTCCTGTCTGATTTAATTATATAACTCGGATATACACACATTGTGAAATACTGTGTAAATGTTGAAACAATCTCATATTCGATTGGGAGCCGTTATAAATATCGTCTGTTTGTTGACTTAAACTTTTGTTTCGTAGATGCATTTGCTTGCGTAATATTTAGCATTCCTTTTTTTCAATAAAATCTGTGTCAATATAAGTGCTATGGAAACAAACGAAAATGCCGTTGCAGTTGTCTGCGCTCGACCGCGGTATCACAGGTTCTACTTTACTTATCATGCGTTTAAACAATGGATTTCTGATAATTTAGACACTGAATAGCATGCTTTAATCAGTAACACATTACGCACATAGCAAATTAGGAAATACACATTTTCTTACAAAATAAAAAAAATCCAATTTTAAAAGTGGGAAAATTTGCCCATTTTCAAAAGTGGGAGAATTTTTTTTGACTTTCAGAAGTGGGAAAAAAATTCAGTGGGAAAATTCAAAATTTTAAAATTAAGAAAACACTTATAAAAATACTCAAAAATATTAATTCAATACAATGCTTTAACTAGCGCAAGATATTTCTTTTAGTTATTTAATAAAATATGTCTGATTTCCCACTGTTTTTTTTCCCATTTAAAAGTGGGATTTTTTTCTATTCATAATTTTCAAACGAGAATTAGTGCACACAGTTTAACAACACTTAATATGCATATCTATGCATTAAAAACATATTTGAAAAAAATCCCACGGAATCGTTTTCCCACACAAAATGTGGGAAATCATTCAATGGGAGAAAATAAAAATCCTATGGGAAAATGAAAATCCCGTGGGAAAATCAAAAAATACCACGGGAAAGCCAATTTTGCACATACAATTCATAATGAAAGAAATGCAATTTTTATGCAAAAAAAAAAAATCTATTATTTCTCATAATTAAACGGTTTAACGCATACTTTATGTAAAATAGTAATATCTGAAAGTGTACTTAAGTTTGCGAAATTTCGGTTTCGCAAAGTTTTGCGCTGGCCGTTTTTAGCTCAATAGATTATTCCGTCACCCACCAACTTAATTAAAATAGATTGTGAACTGTTTATCAACACAGATTTTACATATCTCAGTGATGTTAATTCATAACGACTTGTCCGATTGAGAAACAGGTGTACGTATTTTTACTGATGTGTTTCATAGCACGTAAGGCTAAATAAGTCATCATTAATGAATATGTGCCAATGGTTTATACCTGATCAAAGTTTGACATCCGTGTCAAATTCATTCATAATTTCAACACATTATTTTTTTTAAAGTAAATTTCGTAAAAAAAAAACAGTTAAACCGTATGAGCAATGGAATTCAGTGTTGTTTGTCCATATACTTTAAATTATAAGAACATATAATTAACAATCGTAAAAGAATACATTAAAGTCAGACTCACGGGCATTTCAGTTCATACATATTCCAACACGTTTACTTCTACTGTAAATCGGCCCGCAGCACCGCTGAATGTACAAATGTATGACAACTGCGCAGTAAAATCAAGACCCGTGTAGCACCTAATCATAAACCTGATTTCTGATTGGCTTTGGCGATCATAATCGATTTAGAAAAACTGTATACGTTTAAACCAAACCAAGTTTTTGGGACATTTGACAAGTTTGTTATGGCCGTGCGAATATCGATCATGTTAAGAGTGTAATAAATAACAGCAATGTTATTATCTTGACGTGTCTGACGTTGGTTTTACATTAATTTTGATAGAATACCTAACTAGCATGTTCAAATCTAGACATGCACAACTTAACTTAAACTTCGGCCACACTGTCAGACAGACCTTACATTACATACTGGGCTGTTTATATGTCCATGCGAGCTAGTGTGTGAAATGCACCGCTTATCTTTATGATGTTGTTTTATACACGTGCATGTATATCATAACATACATTACATGCTAAGATAAATTTATAAGCCGTGTTACATAGCACTGCAGAGTCACATTTTCCACACATCATATTTTTCGCACACATATGAAGTAAAAGATCTGATCTGTCACATTTACAAAGTGTCGGTGGATATTTTTTGTTGGAGCGGGTGTGTGAGTTGAAGTGTAAGGGGAGTGGTGGTGTGAGGGGTGATAAAAATTATAATGGGACTGGTGGTGAGAGTGGTAGTTAGAATTATAATGGGAGTGGTGGAAAGAGATAGTGATTGTAGTGGGAGTGGCGGTGAGTGCTGTAGTGGGAGTGGCGGTGAATGCTGTAGTGGGAGTGGCGGTGAATGCTGTAGTGGGAGTGGCGGTGAGTGCTGTAGTGGGAGTGGTATTGAGAATGGCATTGTAACGTTTTTACAACACATGCCAAACATGTCCAATTAACGACAATTGATAATTGGCAGGGGGGCCACGTCTTTACAAAGACCGCGAATTAACGGTTTGTTGGAGGTGCGAATATAACGCATTGTATCCACAAATAACAAAACTGGGCCCTGTTGTGATAACGGTTTCACAGTTTCCACAAGGCGTACATTGTTGTTTATTGTCCTTAAGTGTATGTGGTGGCAAATATTATATACAATGTTATAAAGTTAACAATTTTAACTAGATAGTCGCGCTTTCTGATAACAATACATGTAAGTATACAAATACTATACATACATTTTTACTTCAATAGAAGTGTTGCACACTATGTACTGTTTGAATATTCATTAACTTCCGTTACTTTACCTTGAGTGCTCTAAATGTAACGTATGAATGTATAAAATCAATAATAGCACACCAATATTATTATGCATCTTAACACATATGAGCCATGATACGAAATAATGATTTGATATACATGTGTATAAGCAATAATTCAAACATAATATTAGATAGTAAAAGCATTATCATCCGTTACCAAATTAAAAGAGGATATCAGTGAACTGATGGATGCTCCCTAATGCGCTTTGATAAGTATTGGGAATGCAATCAGAGGAGCCAGACTATCGTGCTCTATATATTATGTTCAGTAATCATTGAAGTCCCATAAATGTAAGAACATTCATTGAAGCAGAGCAGCTTGGTACAGGGAACACCTCCTGTTGGTAATGAAGGTTCCCATAAAGTTTCATTTAATATTGGCTAGTCCCACAACTCTTATAAAAATAATTGAAGCGGAACTTCCTGGTTCAGTGCTTTTTGTAATAAATCTTCTCATAAAGTTTAATTGAAATCTGGCCAGTAGTTGTGTAGAAATAGATTGGAAAAAATGGTGCACTAAATACGTATTTCAGAAATCTTCAGAAAAGTTCCTTAACTCTAAGAAAAATCATTGAAGCGGAACGTCCTGGTTCAGTGCACACCTCCTCTGGGTAATGGTACTTCCTATAAAGTTTCATTTTAATCTGGCCAGTTTTTGCGTTTAAATAAATCTTCAAAGTCCCGTATCTCTGAGAAATGTCAATGAAGCGGAACGCCCTATTTTAATGCACATCTCCTCTTGGTAATAAAGCTTCCTATAGTTTCCTTGAATGCAGACCAGTAGTTGCGCAGGAATAGACAGGACAAGAATTGTGTACTAAATGCTTATTTTAGAAACCCTCAAAGTTCCATAACTCTGAGAAAAATCATTGAAGCGGAACGTCCTGGTTCAGTGCAAAACTCCTTTCGGTAATGGAGCTTCCCATACGGTTCCATTAAATTCTGGTCAATAGTTGCTGAAAATACTTCAGACAGGAAACGGGACTGACGGAGGGACGGACGGACGTACGGACGTCCAAAGCGGCGACTATATGCTCCCCAGACATTTTTTTCGGGGAGCATACAAATCATTGAGCGACGGCATACAGGGAGATAACTACCGCGGGAAGTACTAAATCTGAAATGAACCTTACCCTAACCCTAATAAATGCTTTTGACAATAATATTGGTACTGAATGCTAACGAGAACAAAATATTTACTAAAACTATCAAAACTGGTGATTCATACCCGCACAAACCGCTTTAACACAAATGCACAACTTTGCAGTTGTATTGCTTTGACACAGAACAATGTATTGAATTAAAGAATCACCTGCGTAAGAGGAACACTGCTTGAAATGCAAAAAAAGAGTACAGGCGAAAATTATTCATACATATTTGACCTCTGACCTTGAATTGTGACATTATTCTTTGATTAATAAGCATGGGCCATGTGTGTAACACATCGTCTAGTCATGTGGAATAATACTCTGAAGTAATATTAAAATCCTATAAATTGATTAGAAGTTATGAAGACAAAATACAAATATTTTACCTTTCACCATGAAGTGTGACATTGACCTGTTACCTGCAGGCATGCATTGTATACATGAAACATTTTCTGCTCATGGGGAACAATATTCTGAAGTAATATTAAGCATCCTTGGAAGCGTTCAGAAGTTATACAGCGGAAACGAAATACAGCAATAAGGAACTTTATTTTGACATATGACTTTTAAGTATGACCTTGAACTTTATGAAAGTCATCCAGTTTTTTTTGCAACACACCGTCTCATATAGGTTAACATTTCCACCCGATGATTTCAAAATTCTTCCATGCTGTGGGAAGTAAGAGCCCGGACAAGCAGTATTATGATAGTACAGCGCTCTACTTTTACCTTTGACCTCTAAGTTTGACCTTTAAGATAGCCATCTGGTTATTGTTCGCGACACACCGACTCATATAGGTTAACATTTGTTATTTCAAAATTCTTCAATACATGGACACATTAGAGCTCGCGGAAAATCTATTTTGACAATATATTGATGTATTTTCCCATTTGACCTAAAAAGTGCAACATTGCCCTTAAAGATAGCCATCTGGATTTTGCGCGCGAAACGCCGACACATATAGGTTAACATTTGTTTAAAAATCATTAAATGCATGTAGAAGTTAGAGCTCGGACAAGCCCTATTTTGACAGAAAAGAGCTTATTTTGACCTTTGACCTCAAAGTATAACCTTGTCCTTAAAGATAGTCAACTAGTTCTTGCGCGCGACAATCCGTGTCATATAGGTTAACATTTTTGCAGATTTGATTTAAAATCCTTCAATGCATGGGGAAGTTAGAGCTCGGACATGCCCTATTTTGACAATATATGGTTGTATTATGACCTTTGACCACGAAGTATGACCTTGACATTAAAGATAGCCATCTGGTTAGTGAACTCTTCACTCCTGCTCTAACGCTATACTATGGCTATGGGTATCCTAACTGTATGTTTGAATTTCATCTCAATGTGCGTAAGTGTTTGCGTGCGTATTAAACTTTAAGTGTTTGGAACAAATGGACGAGGTTTGTGTTACCTCAAGAATTTCCAATATAATACCAATACATTGTACGAAATGAGTTTTGCTCGTAAAGTAATATTTAAACAGTATATATAATAGTTAGGGATATTCAGCTTCATTATAATTTTTAATCGTATAATTAATACCGCAATATATTATCAACCGCCCTGATACTGCGCGTCACTAAACAACAGTACACACCTTTCATAAAGTATGTTTGTGTTATGTGTGCGTTTAAACTCTTGTGTACTCTATACGGTGATGTCAATGTTAGCTTTGGCATGGAGTTTTCAACGTTTATGCTTTTTAAATATGTAAGATATAGAAAATACACTATTAGGAAATAAATACACTATTAGAAAATAAAAACACAGCCAAAACGCTATACTATGAAAAGTCACAAGAGACACTTATTTGTTCGTAGTATCGCGTTATTCGTAGTGTCGCATCTTTTGGAAACTCTTATATTACGTGTTAATTTGCACCATGTCGTAGCCTTTACGAACATTAACACACTTATTAAAGCAATTGCATCTGACATTACAAAAGTGTGGTTATTCTTATATATATAAGAATAAAATCAAGCCGCGCACCGTAATCGAAATCGTAATGACTAATCATCAGCAAATACGACAGTTATTTAGTCAAACGCAAATCTCTCACTGCATCATTTAATAGTTAATACACTTCTTAACAACTCTCTTTAAAAATTGTGCAAGGTGCAAACAAATTGTCTGACTGGGCAGAGGTGTGAAATCTTAGCTGAGAAGGTGTGAGAAGTCTCCTCCTTGACAATATGATTCGTCGTATCGCGTTAAAATTTGGATACAAACATTATTATGGGACTGTACTACTCGGTCGTAGTAACGCATCTTTCATAGTATCGCGAATTCGTAGTATATCATCTTTTTGTAGTTACAAATATAAGGCAAACGGATGGGACAGGCAGCGTTATTCGAAGTATCCCGTCTTTTCGTACTAATATAAGGCAAACGGATGGGACAGGCAGCGTTATTCGAAGTATCCCGACTTTTCGTACTAATATAAGGCAAACGGATGGGACAGGCAGCGTTATTCGTAGTATCCCGACTTTTCGTACTAATATAAGGCAAACGGATGGGACAGTCAGCGTTATTCGAAGTATCCCGACTTTTCGTACTAATATAAGGCAAACGGATGGGACAGTCAGCGTTATTCGAAGTATCCCGACTTTTCGTACTAATATAAGGCAAACGGATGGGACAGGCAGC
This sequence comes from Congeria kusceri, assembly GCA_027627225.1. Classification (NCBI taxonomy): domain Eukaryota; kingdom Metazoa; phylum Mollusca; class Bivalvia; order Myida; family Dreissenidae; genus Congeria; species Congeria kusceri. Next base: position 4,732,021 of record CM051038.1, on the reverse strand, counting down.
GTTATTCTTAGTATCCCATCTTTTCGTACTAATATAAGGCAAACGGATTGGACAGGCAGCATTATTCGTAGTATCCCGTCTTTTCGTACTAATATAAGGCAAACGGATGGGACAGGCGGCGTTATTCGTAGTATCCCGACTTTTCGTACTAATATAAGGCAAACGGATGGGACACGCAGCGTTATTCGTAGTATCCCGTCTTTCGTACTAATATAAGGCAAACGGATGGGACAGGCAGCGTTATTCGTAGTATCCCGACTTTTCGTACTAATATAAGGCAAACGGATGGGACAGGCAGCGTTATTCGTAGTATCCCGTCTTTTCGTACTAATATAAGGCAAACGGATGGGACAGGCAGCGTTATTCGAAGTATCCCGACTTTTCGTACTAATATAAGGCAAACGGATGGGACAGGCAGCCTTATTCGTAGTATCCCGTCTTTTCGTACTAATATAAGGCAAACGGATGGGACAGGCAGCGTTATTCGTAATATCCCGACTTTTCGTACTAATATAAGGCAAACGGATGGGACAGGCAGCGTTATTCGTAGTATCCCGTCTTTTCGTACTAATATAAGGCAAACGGATGGGACAGGCAGCGTTATTCGTAGTATCCCGTCTTTTCGTACTAATCAGATTCACACGGTTAATTTAGGGACTTTACATAGGCTTTATAATTAATATTAATAAATTCGCTCCGATTAAAACGTTTTCTTCGGAGACTGTGGTTATTCATACCGAAATGTTTATTTAAAACTATTTTTAGCATATTGTAAAGCAAACACTTGTCCATAATTCAAAAATTGGTTTAACTAGAAATTCGGAGTTCAATAATATATGATCCGATTCGTTAATAATCTGGTGGCGGCATCGTTTATTGTCCGTTGTCTACACTAAAGTTTTATCTATGCCGAACGGAGTACAATTTACGTTTTGACAGCTTGGATTGTCAGTCCAGTTATTAAAGTTAATGTTTACCTACTTAAAAAATAATTTAAAGATAGTATCAAGATCCCACATCTCCAAAGTAAATGTTACACATGGTGTCAATGTTGACGCAGTTCAGCGAAACAGAATAGCCTCATTTAATTTAATTTTATTTTCTGGCAAAATAACTGGAAAATATGGCACACAAATGTATCAGATGTTCCCTGATCATGTGATTTATTATATAAACAACGTATTTATGACTGAAAACAACAGACAACTAACGGGGATGTTTAGAGTTAAGTCATTTTTGTTTTATAGAATCCGGTGCCTTTTCGAATAGAAGCCGGAAAACGCATATTTGTTTAAATAGAACCGGTTTGAAAGGTGTTTAAGTTAATTCAATGCAGATGTTATATGCGCGTTTTCCTAAATTATAGAAATATATCGTTAATGTTATTTTTGTCACTGTAATAGTACTTATATAACTGTCAATTTGTAAAGTAGTATATTGATTATAGTAACATGCCGTGATTTTTAGTTTGTGTTGCTGTTTGCAAGTAGTATATAGCTTCACGTCTCTATTTATGTACAAAACACAGCAATTATTTGAACATAATTATGTATTTAACAGAAAGTTCCTTTATTGACCCACATATAAGACGACACGTTTTAGAATAAATTATTCTTTTGAATATAAAGCAATTATAAGAACAATTAGAAATTGATTGCGCGATTGATTGCCTAAGAACCATAGTGTTTACAATGTTGATTCATATTTTTCAATCTATCAATAACCTTCGTCACTAAAGTACGCTTGAGAAATAATGGATGCCATACTTCTACTGCAGTAAATACCCGATAATTTTTTTGTGTATTTACAACATGTATCAACAATGAAGTGAAAACTATTTATTGTCCTAACCCTAACATTCCGCTATTTAAATGCGAAATACAATTTATAGTTACTTCTTCATGTTGTACATGTATTCTTTATAAACCTCCACAACGTGATAACAGCATGTAAATAATTGCATCGAATTAATTGAATTTGTTAATTATTTGTGCGCAGGACGAAATACCTTGATCGCATTAATTCGTTATAAATTTCGATTTAAAAATAAAGTTTTATTTATCGTTGTTTATCGTCTAATACATAACGTTTTGGGTTTCTGATAAGCCTCCGACACAAATGGTTTATTTACATAAAACAATAATGCCAAATTTAAGAAAACTATCATTTATAAGAAGTAGTAATTATATTATATTGGAGCGATGATGTGTTTTATTTTTCTACGGTAGAACTGTTGTGGAAATAATGATTTTACTTGTACGCCATATAGCCGATACCATTTAGTGCGTTGTAACCGGTCCCAACGGAAGTGTTGCAAAACAAAACATTGATGAATTAACGCAAACCACGTTTCCAAGAAGTTTTCATCGTTTAGTGCATAATACGTTTACATTATTCCTGTCGGGGTTATCCATGTTCGATTTGTCATTGCGGTAATAACTTTCGATAGTTATAGCATTTGCGTAATTAAACGAATGATTTGTAATCGACAATCTCGTAGTCTGTTGACCTACTTTTCAGTTGATGTGAACATTTTTTGTGTGATTAACATTAAATGAACAATCTTGTTCACAGATATTGACTTGTTCACAGATATTGACTTGTTCACAGATATTGACTTGTTCACAGATATTGATTTGTTCACAGATATTGACTTGTTCACAGATATTGACTTGTTCACAGATATTGACTTGTTCACAGATTATTAAAGGGTCAGGCTTTTTGATTGAAGACGTGTAGTCAAGGACTTATTTAAATAAAAATATTATTTAGATATAAAATTATTAGCTCGACCAGATTGACTTAGTTTCAATAAGGTGTGATTTTAGGTTATACATATGTATTTTAGGTGTGCTTTGGATCAGGGGCATTTCTATTTATATTACTCTCACACGTTTTTCTTTCTGGAATCTATATATCTTTTTTAGTGTGATTATATATAACTCCGCGCCATGTTACCGGGTGGATCTTCCAGATTTGTCTTGAGCAACACCAGTTGCTGACATTTCTTATGGATCCAGTATAATACATTGCCGAAATTGTTGTGTTGACAAGAACACAATTGCAGGAAAGATTGACAATTGATGTCACCAGTCATGTTATTATATTTGTGTTATTTAATATTTTGAAATTAAATTGTCACTGTATTCTACATCATAACATATGACAATATTTATAACATGCCGCTGCCTATTTGTTCATACTACTATTGTCCATATTCTGCTCTCCCCTTCCCTCGGTTGGACGGGTTGTAGGAATGTTTGCTTTGTCCAAATTTATGGGACTGTTATACATTTCATTACGTGCATAATACTATTCTGCAATATTAATGCATTATTTATTCTTTATTGTCCATATGTGCATAATATAATTTTGCATTATCAATTGCATTATTAATTCTTTACTAAATAAATTTAGGCTGGCATATACAAGCCAGCTATGTTAAATTCATCTATGTGTTGTGTGTATTGTCCCATAAAAGAACTCGGCAAAGGAAGAGCGAAAAATAAAAATAAAATATTTCTTGGCCTGACCCACAAATTATTAAAATGTGAACTACATTTTATAGTTACGGGCTACTTTTCCATGTTGATTATAACGATATTAACATCGGTACATTTTGTTGATGGCATACAGAAATAGCTGTTGATGTATTCTAAATCTTACACATATTAAAATATATAGTCCATTGTGTTTATTTTACAAATTACTATACCCGAAGTGAGTGAATAGAAGACAAAAATAGAATTAAGCCATAATTTTAATTGTATATAACCAGTAGTAGTACTAATTCTTATTTAATTGATGTATATAACTAAATCTAAATCTAACATTTTAGTAGGAGTCAAAATAACCAGTAGTAGTACTAATTCTTATTTAATTGATGTATGTAACTAAATCTAAATATAACATGTTAGTAGGAGTCAAACCTAAATTTCAAATGCGTGTGGATACACAAATCTTCATGCCAGTTAAGTGTTATAACATTAGGTGTAAAGTGTTTAACGTGACGTAGGTACATGCTTTTGGGTTATTAGTGCAGAGCATTCAATTATGACAGGTTTGTTCAAATTAGAGTACCTACTAATAGTAAATATTTCAGAAGTCATTTCTTAAACATTATGAACTTTATGTGGAGCCAACAGTCTTAGATGAATTCTAAGATCCATCAGCAATACGTCCGGTATTCTTAGAAGACTAGACTAGGACAATATAAACGGAGTTAAAAACTGAGTGCATGCACCATTTATCAATTTAAGGTAGATTATTCCGAAAACAGTCATTTCAAACCTGAATTGTTTTATTATTTCACAATCTGTATCATTTCAGGAATTAATTTTCCAAATAATATCAACTTGTGCAGTCAAATTAAAAAAAGTTATTATACTTTTATTATTCTAGACACCGGCTGGCCATGTTAACACAATTTATTTGACGGCTGGGGTTCATCAAAGTAATAACAATCATTCAAACTTGCGAATAAATTTACTACGTTGGTGTTTGTACAGTCTGTTAGCACTGTAGAATTATACAATAAAAAAAAAATATAGTATTAGTTGTGTCCAAGAAAATATTTTCATATATGTATAAGTTTTACGTGGTAATGCGTTTCTTCGAGTTAAAATTACGATTATAATGAGAATGATCTTATATACATTTTGGCATTGAAAACAGAACTTGACATCATATAACTTTCGGTTACTTTATTTCTATTATTTTAAGTACAGGTATTGTTTTTCCATTTTGTAAGCAGTCAGTGATCAATAAATCAAATCAAAATCAAATTAATAAAAAAATCAAATCTAAACTAAATTACTATAATGTACGAAATGAATAATTAACTCAAATGGAAAATGATAATTTGACAGAAAAGGAAAAAACGAAGTATAGCGGACTGTGCCTTATGTAGCCGTATTCACCCGATTACACACTACGAATAATTTCGCAACATCAACCGACATTGGAAAATAACGCGGGAAATTATAAGGAATACTCTACCTTAACCATACAATATGTCAATTATAATGAAGTGCAAATATTTGAGACTTATGCTATGGCATGCCCCCAAGCGAAAACACTTTATATCAACGCAATAACGCTACCGGCAAATACATATACTTGAAATATTTCGTCGTTGATGACAAATCATTAATTTAACTGGATACAAGCGTGTATACAACTTTTCGTCGATATTTTGAAGACACGTGTACGTGTCACTTACAAGGCGTAAAAACATGACTGTAAAATACGTCAGAATGGCCGCGAGTGGTAAGTGCAATATACGGTTTGATCCCGGTGGTGGTATGTGCGAATCACGAACAAGGAAAATCGTTACTTTTAAATAATTCTTCATATCATGTTTGTTAATTGTAAATTTACAATTTACATTTTTCTAACATTAAAGTGTGTAGGCACAATCTCCTGTATAAAATATTTTCAAAAGAAGCGGATGGTAGAGACAATATAACTTAAAAACAGACGGATAAACATACACATGACAAATGAAACACTAAAATATCGAATACGTCAACAAAGACGCTTGTCGACGTTTGCATCGTTTATCAGCGTTTTGTAACCTAAACCAACTGCCAGGTCAATGAACAAACATGTACTTGAGTTTCCGCCTGAACTGCCAAAAATAAGTTTGCGATTTAAAAACTAGCCAATTAGTCGATTTACGACAATGTTTCTTATTAATGCTTCTTTTATTTTAAGTCGAAGTATATGGTAATAAATAGTATCGGCTTGTATTAATTTATGTCATTAGATATGTTGTAAGATCGTTGATACACTCTTTAAGATAAACATAATATAAAAAATGTGTAGGGGTATAAGTACAATGTTTACCATTGAACCTCGTAAAATCCGCCCTGAAGTTGCAGTTTGATTGAAACAGAGCCATAGATTTGCCAAATATGGTAGAGTGCCAAGCGGGGCTTATACCAGTAATATAGCAATTCGCAATGTCGTGTAATGTTATTATCTTTAAACTTTATATATTGAATCTAAATGCAATGAAAATCATTAAACAACAACATCAACAACAACAATACAATCAAAAATAATAATAATGATGATGATGATAATAATAATAATAATAATAATAATAATAATACCTATAATAATAATAATAATAATAATAATAATAATAATAATAATTATTATTATTATTATTATTATTATTATTATTATTATTATAATAACATTATTATACAGATAAATATTGCTAATCCTTTGACACGAGCACAACTCAACATTATATTAAATAAGGAAACTTACCTGCGAGCCTCTATCTCATAACGAATACACTGCGATACTGCGACCCACAACCGGCCGTCTGTCAGTACCCAATGCAGAGCGCACTGAAGCGGGCCGGTTTACATAGTAGTCAGGTAATATGATCACCCAATGCTTTTGTTCTGCAAGTTTTAAATCTGCAAATGGTTTGAACGAACAAGCCTTTTTAATGTAGTGTATACGGTGGCAATAGTTTCATTAGAAATGACGCAAAGGGAATGTCCGTGGCGTGGTATGCGACAGATAATTGAAATCTTCTGAAGCGAGGCCTGCGATGTTAGCCAGATGCTCATGCTTCTGGAAGCATTGCACGTCGACCTCGAATGGAGTGTGATCAGTAGTATGTGTTGAGGCGATGTATGGATGCGTTGGCATTGCCTTAACTTATATATCTTTTCCGTTTGTATGTAGAGTACTCGTTTTGCTTTTGGAATTCAAGAAGCCTTAGTGAATAATTTGCAGAGAACAATTTTTGCCCTGTAAGCATAAGACCACATTGCTTCAACAATTATGGTCATATTGGGTTAAAGAGACTTGTTCACATTTTTGTATTTTTGAAAAAAAGCAATTAAACGTCTTAACTGGACAAATTAAAGCACCTAATCTAAAGAGCTCAGGTATTATAACAACAAAAACATGAAACTGAGAAGATAACAAATATTGCTTCCATTGTGGTTCGGAGCTACGACATCCGGATCAAAATTCTGACGCGCTAACCTCTCGACCATTTAGATGTATATACTTATTCGCGTCTTGTTTACTGTATGTAATTGTTTTAGGTGTTTTCAAAAATTTCAACTGATGACTATTCATTAACGAAGCAGTGTTTCCAGCATATTTTTTGTCAGTAGTGTTATTTCGCTCCTTTATATACACTGTTATTGTATTTTTAGAATCTGTGACAAATCGTTTGGAAATTTGTCAATTGATCAAAACGTGAAGAGATGCCTTTAATCAGAACATTGTTTGAAATCAAGTGTGTAATTGTGTAAGACAAACTGGTTTCCTTGCATTTGAAACGTTCATATTCTGTCTTCAGCTTACGTTGTTGAAAATAATGCAGCCGTGATGGACATGTGTTTAATCATAAAATGTACAATTAAGAACTGTTTTAAAATTGAAATTAAGACTATAATAATTGATATTAAAGAACTGTGTTTAAATTGATAAAAATTGGACGTGAACATATTGCGTTTTGTTTTTATGTGCATCAGATATTTAGGGAAATCCTAGTACATACTCCAAAACTAATGACGAGGGAGTGTTTAATTTCAAGCGTTATCATTTTTACGGTGTGCATTTGTTCAACAGGACGATCGGTTTGGTTTAATGAAGAGTGTTTACCTGTAATACGGAAAATAATAACACACAGATTGACCAGATTACTAAGAAATCTCAAATTTAAAAGAAAACAAACAATACCCGTAGACATGACTACCAAGTGTACTGATTAGGTTAAGGAAAAGCCCATTGAATTTTAAAAGCGACCTCTCTCCCCCTATGCACAAACAGCTCTCCCCCTATGCACAAACAGGACCGTTTAAAAATAAAATTAAATTACCCATCATTTTTTATGAAAATACAGCGAATCTTAGAACAATAAGCAAATGTAATCAATATAATTAATTTTTATTAATTTGATTTAGTATACAAGACGCATAGATATGACACTGAAATAAAACGGAATCGGTTTGCATATTTTATATTAAAACAGTTTATGGTCGTATTTTATGGTATGTTGATTCGCCACAATATTATGGTATGTTGATACAACTCAAGTGTTTGGCATAGAAAAAGAGCTCTCCACGCCACCAAAGTTATACCTGTTTCTTTTTAGGTAGTAGTAACAGTAGTAGTAGTAGAAGAAGTAGTAGTAGTAGTAGTAGTAGTAGTAGTAGTAATAGTAGTAGTAGTAATAGTAGTAGTAGTAGTAGTAGTAGTAGTAGTAGTAGAAGTAGTAGTAGTAGTAGTAGTAGTAGTAGTAGTAGTAGTAGTAGTAGTAGTTAGTAGTAGTAGTAGTAGTAGTAGTGGTAGTATTAATAGTAGCAGTAGTAGTAATGGTAGTAGTAGTTGTTGTTGTTGTAGTAGTGACAAAGCCTTTAGGAACGAGTAACTAAGGTTCCACTAGCCCAGTGCATTTTTTAAAGCATCAATGATATGCCTTAAATATGCGACAATAGTATTGAGTACTGTTCATTCCATTCAAGTGTTTTTCAATCAAATGATTCTAAAATCAATATTTTGGCATTTTCGTTAAATTCTAAGTTTTGTAGAAAGCACAATACTCCGATATTTACAACACGTAAGAGAGACCAACAACAAACTATTTTGCAGCCTTATTCAGATACTCAACATTTTCGCCCCTCTAAATCAAAATCATATCTCCGCGCCAAATTGCTTAGTAGTAATATCGGCACTTTAAGAAGCAACTTCAACAACAACAAAAATAAACAGTCGTAGCATTAGCGCACCGAGAGTAGATTTACGAGCGGTAGAAGCGGTGGTGTTATTGTATTGTTTATGTTAACGATGCTGGTGTTGCCACGGAGGTAAAGGTTGATGTTTTTGTGGTGATGGTAGTGATAGTTGTAGAAGTTATTTTATAGCATGATACTGGCTAATTTTTGTATGGACCAAGAGCAAAATTATCGTTGTTAAACTACCCAATAAACTATACAAAAAGTGGTCGCAACTCTTAGCGGAGATAAGTCATATGCAGTTCTCATTGCAATTTAAAAATTTTGTCAAATCATAATATAATTGAAGAAATGGTCGCATTATCGTTGTTTATAGGCCAATAAACAGCTCTGTTCCGTTCTGATGCACGGATTAATTCTTACGCATCAGAAGTCTAGATCGAGGCGTTAACAGCAAAAGCAGAATAAGGTATGATACAATTAGAAGTGGCTGCAACAAAAACATTAGCAGGATTAATAGATTTGGATGCTGCTGCTGTTTCAATAAGCATGTAATAAGAATTAAAAGCAATAGCAACAATTTATTTGAAACATCATCATCAGTAGAAGCTGCAGAAGCAGTACTAGTTTTCTCTTTAATCCCAGCAAGCACACGTACTTAAACGAAACATGTTCGTATCCACTAAACTAAAAAAAAAACGGATAAATATAAACTATGACGTAACTTTATATTGAATAAAAAAGATAATTGGATATTAAGGTAAATTTATTCAGTATGCGCCCTAAACAATATGATGAACATAACCATTTTCAAGGATTTGTTTTATTTCGCGTGACTAATTGAGAATCATATGCATTATCGTATTTATAATGATGGAATTAATTGGAGCACACTTATGTTATGTCTTTTAATTATAGTTCACTATACATAAACTATGTATTTGTCCAGGATTCCCATGAGACACGATGAGCGGGAAGAATCGGAAGCCCAAACACAGTAACTGAAATTGCATATATTTGAGAGAGGACAGTGAGTTTATTGGTACAACAGGAACTAGCACATGTCACATCATAATACCGAAACCACTCATCATAATAAAGAAAATACATGACATAATATAAACAGTTGGCATAAGACAGCTGAGGCGTTCCATATGTCCGCATGTAGTTTATACTACCACACCTTTTATATAGTGTTTGATACCACGTTATTGTTCAGATGTCGGCTTTCCAATAAAGCATTATGATATCATTGAAAGCAAAGAGATGATTAATGTGGGCAACTTTTAACACAACAGTAAGTTAACAACAGGCGAGCCTTGGTTTTCGTCCCGTGCTTTTATTGCGATTTTAGATTAAACTTCCAACTCACATAAACTGTGGTGTTCATTAAATAAATGCGATAGTAGCAGCAGTTGTAGTAGTAGCAGCAGATGTAGTATCAGCAGTTGTTGTAGCAGTTGCAGTAGCAGTTGAAGTAGCAGCAGTTGTA